>VZUI01085714.1:0-21530 GCA_013401135.1 Cettia cetti
AACCCCCCTGTACAGATATCAAACCCTCTTGCTCAGGTCCCAGACATCTCTGCTGAGATCCCTGAGCTCCTTTCCAAGCTCTTGGATCACCCAGGGCAGCCAGAGGGACGTCCTGGGTTCCAACAGGTCCCATCCAGTGTCCTGCTTCTGAATGTTATGGCCCAGGTTCCATGGGGATTGAGCTCTCCTGCTGGGTTTGCTGCGTCGCCGCTGATCAGCATGGGACTGAGGGAGGGCACTGGGTGCCCACAGCTCTTCAAGCACCTGGGATGAGATCCATGCTGCCTCTGGGCCTCCAAGGCTGCAGAGAGCCACTTTTGTTTCCCACTGCACCTACAAAAAGGCTCTGGGATGCTGGCCTGCCAGTGCAGCCATGCCAAGGACAAGGAGGGGTTTGCTTTGTGGTGGAGTCCGGGTCAGCTGGCTCCGGGTGAAGTTCCTGCCTCCGTTGTGAATGGCGAGGAGTTGGCATGTCCTGTGTTTCCCTGTGTTACTGGGAAATGGGCTCTTCCCCTTTCTTGCATGTTAGACAAGCTTTGCACCTACAAAGGGGAATGAAGAAACCACTCAGCTCCAGCAGCTGCTTCACCCAGACACATGAGAGTGTTGCTTTGCTCAGAGCCTGTCTCCTCAGGGTTATCAGTTTGTCGTAGTATCTTTGTCTTTCTAGATGATCAATTGACTCTTTGTGCATTTAAACTGGTGTTCTCTAACACTGCATTTAAGTGGTTTGGCATTCTGTTTCTGGAGGAAAAGTGGACAGGAGGAGAAGGTGCTTGCTTAGGACTGTTGGGATTTTGATACTTGAAGGAGAGCAGGGCTTTGGCTGATTTTGGCTGGCATGGCTGAAATCCTCCTGAATCTTGTGTGAGCTTGCTCATCCCTTGCATGTACCTGCCTGAGACTAAACCCAAGAGCAGCCCCATTTTTTGAGATCAGCTTATTCAAGATTGGTGAATTTAAAAGATAGTTCTTGAAGGCAGTAAATTTGGGGGCAGCAGTTTCTCCCTTTCAGGCCTGCTGTTCAGCTGCAGTGTGTTACTGCAAAGCTGAGCACAACTGGACTGCACCAGGAGCACACTGGGTGAAAAGTGAGGATCCTCACTAGCAGCATTTTCATGGTGGTGCCTGAAGAGCATTGTTGGGTTTCAGTGCAATTCCTGTGGCTCCTGTGCTGGAGCACAGTGCTGTCCATAGACCCCTGCTCCCAGGGATTTGTACAGCTGCTTTTTTCCCCCCTTTTAAAATATAACTTGAATTTTGCTCTCAAGATTATTTTTAATAAAAACAGCCATCCTCAGTCATGTGAGAAAGCAGCATGAAAGTTTGCTGAGCTCAGCCAAACTCTGGTTGTTGCTTTCCAGATGTGTGGAGGAAGCAAGTTCTTCTAAGAGCTGTTTCCCCTGCTTTGAATCCAGCCTAAGGAAGGATTTCTTTTCCTTTAGGGTGAGAAATACCACCTAGTGAGAACGATGACTTTCTGTGACTTCTCTACCTGCAGCCTTTAAGCACCAACACAGCTTGTCATGGTTTTCCCAACAAGGCAAAGGAATGTCCTGCAGCACATCATCACTTAACATCGTGGAATCAGTAGGGCTGGAAAAGACCTTTAAGATCAAGTCAAATCCATCAAGATTTCAAATCCCTGTTGACCTGAGTGTTGAAACAGTAGGGACAGATGGTTTGGGGTTTTTAATGGGATTTTCCCAGTGGGAAGTTAGGGGTTGCTCATTCTTTTTCAGGCACTTAACAGGCCCCCAGACTTCTGCTTTGGAGCTGCATTGAGTCAGTGCAGAGGAGGGGAGAGCAGACAGGCCGTGTCAAGGCACGGACATGTCTCAATGCGTGGATGTCTCAATGCACAGGCTCCATGGTCTGGTGTTTCCTGGAGGGCTCATGAACAGTGAATCCAGCTTGGAACAACTGGATCAACTGTGGGGACACTGATGGGACTCAGGGCAGCTCCTCAGAATGGTCTGGAGGGGAGACATACAGAGCTGACCTTCCTCAGGACAGATGTCTTCTGGCAGGCCTTGAGGTTTCTAGAGCCAAGGATGACCCATCTTTGTTGTTTTTTTCCTCTCAGTGAATGCTTATTCTAAGGATTTGGGTCTTTTCACAAAGCACAATTAACTCTTGGATCCTCTTTTCCCTACCTGAGCGTGAAGGCAAACTTGCCCCAGGTTCCTGCTGCCTTGTCACAGCAGCTGGGAACATGTGGTTGCTCCTGGAAAGCTCTAATCCACCCCCTGCTCAGTGAAACTTCCCTTAAATAACCTTATAACTCTTTTTTTTTTTTTTCTCCTGTAGCTGTTGCCTCCTTTGAGGATGAAAATAGCGAGGGAGTCAGGGTGGCTCTGCTCAGCTCTTGTGACCCTTCAGTGTTTTTTGGGGAGTGTTTATTTTTGCCTGATTCTGCAACTGTTCCTGTCCTGTGGCTAAACCCCCCCAACTTTAATATCTGCATTTTAAGCACTGAAAACAAGTTTGGTTTAGAAAGACACTCTTCTCCAGCTGCAGAAAAGGGTTTTTCAGTGGGAATATTGGGATTTTTTTGATAGTTTTCTTCCTAGAAGAGCAGCCCCACAAAGCTGTCTGCTGTCAACACTAACACAAATGAGGGAATGAGCCCCTGGCCTTGTTTCATCCTAAATTATCCTTGGAATCAACAGCTCCCAGCTCCTCGCTCCAGCCTGGGTTAAATGTCCCACAGCTGCAGGATGTGCTGTGGGCAGAATTACAAGCAATGGGTAGAAAATAGTTTTTAAACTTTGGAATGTTTTTTTTTTTCCTAAGGCTCAGCTCTTACAGTGATTGAGAAGAAAGGGGAAATCCATTTCTGAGGAAAGGAGAAGAAGTTGGAATTTCTTTCCCAGTTTTACCAGTCTGTCCCAAAATCTGGTGATTTTCTTCCAGGAGCTGAATTTGGGCTGGGTCTTCGTGAGGTTTTGTTTCTAAAGAGAAAACTACTGACTTCTCAGGTCCTGAGAAACACAGGAGGAGGGGAGGTGGAAAGAATTGAGTTGGATTGTGATGTTAAGTATTTTATGGTTGGTTCTGCAGTGATGAGTAGCTTTGACCAGCACTTTGTTGCTGCCAGAGGTCAGGTTTTTTTGAGGAGTTAAAAATTACTGATTTATGAGACTCTTAAAGAATATTGCATCTTCTCTTAGTCAAGCAATATCATTTGTTTATTTGAGGTGAAAGATGGGTGCTTGCCCTGTCACCTGGAGAGTGAATTGGGGTAAAAAGAGTTAACCTGGGGGAAATGCTGAGGCAGGCTGACCAAAAGCAGGGCAGTTTTGGGGGGAGGAGAGGAGGGCTTGGGTGATGGGTAGTTGGCAGCGTGGTCCCTATCCTTGCCCAGCCTTCCCATGGTTTCCAAAGCCAGGGCTGTGAGCAGTGATCCCAGGGACCCTTCCCAAAACACTGCTGGGTGTGCACTTGGGGATAGAAAGGAGTGGGAAGGGAGATGAAAGGAGGGAAGGAGGTGCAGGGGGAGATGCTGAGCTGTGGCTTTCACAAGCATCCCCACAATGTTGTGTTTCTTCTGTGCTGTCAAAGGCTGTTGAGGGAGAGGCTGCAATGCATTTGAAGCATCTCCTCCTGCTTTTCATGGCTTGGGCTGTGCTGCTGGAGCCACCTTGAGCTGTATGAAGAGCCTCATCCCTGCTCAGGTGTGCTTCCAACCTGGGTTTCCTGGTAATTTCTTTTAAAAATGATACAAGAGGAAATAAAATAGCCCAAAACAAAACTGTTGGCTCTTTGTGTGTGACAGGGCAGGGAGAGGAGCTGGGTTACCTGCCAGCACTGCCTGCCCTGGGGCTGCTGGAGAGCCTGTAGGGATGGCAGCTGTGAGCTCTTCTGCTGCAGGTCAGGAAAATAACCCGTAAGACAAATCATGTGTTGTTCACCATGGAATCCAGAATGGTTTGGGCTGGAAGGGGCCTTAAACTCGTTTCTTTCCACCCCCTGCCATGGGCAGGGACACCTTCCCCTGTCCCAGGTTGCTCCAAGCCCCGTCCAGCCTGGCCTTGGACACTTCCAGGAACGGGGCAGCCACAGGCTGCCACAGCCAAGCAGAAAGAAAATCAGGGTTTTTTGTTCCTTCTGGAAGAGCTGTCAGCTCTGGGGAGCTGCTGTGGGCTCTCAGGTGTGAATGCTGGGGCTGGGGGCTCAATGCCTGGTGGAGATAACACCGGGATTTGCTGGGACAAACAATTTGGTGTCTGCTCCAGCTGCTGTGGCTCCAGCAGCTCCATGTGGCATTGTCCTGTGGGGGCCACACGTGTGGCCTTTCCCAGGCCTGTCAGGCTGTGCCACGTTTGCTTTTGCTTGGCTTTATAAAGAGGAGGTGCAGGAGCTTCCTCTGCTCCTTCCCAGACTCTGCCCCCAGCACAGCCTTCACTATGGATGGCTTGAATGTCTCCATTGCTTTTTTTCTCCTGGTGGTTGGGGTGTGCCAGGTGCTCAGGTGGCTTTCCAAGAGGCTCCTGCCCCCTGGAACACACGGCTGCCTCGCCAGGGAATTTGCTGGCTCGTTCCAGTTGTGCACGAGCTGCCTGGAGCTGAGGATGCTGATGGAGATGGGGCCCTGGAGCGGTGGCTTTGGCCTGGACGTGGTCCTGACCCTGCTCTTCCTCCTCTCCGCCGTCCACGGCGCCTCCTTGGACGGAGCCTCCGCCAACCCCACCGTGTCCCTGCAGGAGTTCCTGCTGCTGGAGTCCAGCCTGGCAGCCACAGCGGGCAAGCTGCTGGCCCAGGCTGTGGGTGCAGGGACGGGCTGGGCTCTCACCCGCCTCTACTGGGCCTGGGAGCTGACACAGCTGCACTTCATCCAGAACCTGCTCGCGCCCGAGTGCAGCTCCTCCATCCGCGCCTCCCTGCCCCACGCTGCCTGCGTGGAGGGCTCCTGCTCCTTCCTGCTCCACCTGGTGCTCCTCAGGGTGCGACAGAGTCACCCCCTGTACCGCGTCCCTGCGCTGGCAGTGACCGTCACCTTCCTGACCTACACAGGTGAGCAGCGCTGGCGTTGCTTTTTCTGAGTCATTTGGGAAAGTACCTCATTTGTGGGGGAGGAATGGCCCCCTGGTTTTCATCTTCCAGGACTGGAGAGGTAGGAATTAACAAGGTAATGACTACTGAGGTGTTTGTTTTCTGTTATTTTGGGGAATACTCATTTGGGGATGAAGATGGCAGTTTGGGGTACCTGGGCTGCAGCTCAGGCCTGGGGTTGCTTCCCTGGAACATCCCCTACTGCAATCCCTGGGCCCTGCACTGAGCTGCTCTGCTTCCCACAAAGTTCAGGGCAACAAGGGTGGCATTTCCCCAGGCCAAGAAGCAGGCAGGAGGGGTCACAGCCCTTTGTCAGTGTTCCAAAGGATGCAGTGGGCCTGTTGGCCACGTTTCTCTTCCCACACAGCTGGACCGTTCACAGGAGCCTTCTTCAACCCTGCCCTGGCCACAGCCACCACCTTCCACTGCTCGGGGAGCAGCTTCTGGGACTACATCCAGGTTTACTGGCTGGGGCCCCTTGCAGGTGAGATCTTCCCGGGGGGCAGGAGCTGGCATGGGGGCAAGGCAGGAGTGCTCAGTGTAACACGGACTGTTCTGGCAAAGGGCTGAACTTGAGGTTGCCAGTGGCAAGTGTCATTTTTCATCCTGCCTCCTTGTCTCTGGGTTCATCTCTTTGCTATGCAATTTTTTAAAAAATCCAACTTCTGCACTGTACAAGGGCAGAAATCTCCCTGGAGCCAAAGTCTGGGGGAGGTTTAGAGAAGGTGTTTTAGGGCAATGGCAGGCTGAGCTATGCTTTGAGGTTGTCCTCAGCTCCAGGGAGCTGGATGTGTGCTGGTGGTCCCTGACTGGAGGGTGGAGCCAGGTGGGGATTGGGCTCTGCTCCCACACAGCAGTGATGGGACAAGAGGGAACTGCCTCAAGTTGCCCCAGGGGAAATTTAGGTTGGATTTTGGGAAAATCCTTTCCCTGAAGGGTGGTTAGGCACTGGGACGCTCTGCTGGAGGCAGTGGTGGAGACACCACCCCTGCAGGGATTTAAAAGCCGTGTGGGTGTGGCACTCGGGTCAGTGGTGGCCTCGGCAGCACTGAGGGAATGGTTGGGCTCCATGGGCTCAGAGGACTTTTCCAACCTTAATGATTCTCTGCCAGAAAACCACTGGGGTGGTTTATGGGTCAGAACAAGCCTTGTTTTTTATGTTAATGACACAGTGCATAAATTCACCTTAAAGCAGTACAGCGAGGCTCCCTCAGCTCTTGGTGGGGCTGTCAGTGGTGCTGAGCTGCCTTTTGGTCATGGTGAAGGTTGGGACGAGGATCCCAAACTGCTGCTGAGCTGTGGGGAGGGTGGAGATGCTGGACACAGCGCTCAGAAGGGGTCTGTGCTCTCATTCCAGGGATGCTCGCTGCCCTCCTGCTGTTCCAGGGCAACATCCCACGCCTCTTCCAGAAAAACCTCCTCTACAGCCAGAAGAGCAAATACAAGGTGCCCAAGGCAAAGGTGACAGCGCAGGTGGAGGGTGACAAACCACAGAGGAAGAAGAAAGCAGGGAAGAGCAGCTCAGAGCCCCGTGCCTGAGCCCAGGGGTCCTGGCAGCCCTTTTCCTGGGAAAGGGTTTCCCAGTGTGGAGGATTTTGCTGCTTGTTCAGTCCTTAAAGCATCACAAAGGAACCCTTGCAGGATGCCTGAGCCCCTGAGCTCCTTTGGGAATTGCTTTGAAAGCCTCTCTGGAGAGCCTGAAACGTCTCAAGCCCAAGCTGCTGCCTCAGAGAGAAAACACTGAACACTTTTGCATAAATTGCTGGTTGTCTTTACTGCCAGGAACCTTAGGGAAAGTTGGGACCGTTCCATGGGCAAGCTTGAGCAACTTGGGGTTATTGCATCGTGCAATGACTGAAATAACCCCACTGGGTCTCTTGCAGCCATAAAAACAAAGTCTAAGCCAGTAACTGCCTTGGACACTTGGGATGAGGAGGAAACAGGCTTTGATCTTTCTTGTTATTAATGGATACTGGTTAAAAATTGGTGGGTTTTGAGTTAAACTTGACCTGAAGTCCTTGAATTGCACAGGCTGAACCTGGCAAGTCTTGGAGAGGAATTAAAAATGCTCCAAGGCGAGAGAGTTCACTGGGTATGGGAGACCCTGCTCCTCTGGGGATGTCCTTAGCTTGGGTTTTGGTGCTGTAAAGCATCAAGAAATGGTGCTCAAAGGGTCTCTGGTTAGGAAAAAAAAAAAAAGAGACCCAGACAGCTGCTGTGGATCCCTGGACTCTGCTCCATGTCTATGTGAAATACTCCTAACTATAAAATTACAGTTTGTGGAAAAAAAAATTAATAAAAATAAAATAAAAATAAATGCTGTGGTTGGCACTTGGGTGAGTGATGTCATTCCTGGGAGCCCTGTTGGGAGACATCCCTGAAAATGGGAGTCCCTGTGATGCCCAAACCACTTCTGCCCTGCCTGCTGCCTGCTCTGGAAAGGGGGGGAGCGTGGGGGGAAGCACCTGCTGGGAAATGGGGATCCCCCCAGGCTGTGCTGGGGCCAGGGCACCCCATGGGAGCTGCACCCTGGACGCTCTCCCCAGGGAACAGCACAGGGAGATTGTGATGCTCTGGCTGGGTCAGAGTTCCTGACAGAAATCACCTGCTCCTGTTTCCTGAGGTGCAAACAGTGACTAAGCCATGGCACCCAATTAAAACCTGGAGTGGAGATGTCAGATGCAGGTTTGGTACCCAGTGTCCAGCCCTTCTCCTCCCTCCTCTGCTGTGAGCATGGGGAGACAACCCCAGGGTGCTGGGTGGCCTCTGGGCTGCCCATCCCAGGTCATTTCCTCTGGGATTGCCCTCTGGGGGGATCTGCAGGCCCCCCAGGAGCCCCAGACCTCTGACACCATCAGCTCACCCCACATCCCCACAGGACAAATGAGGGAAGGGACCAACAGAGCCATACACGGATGTGCCTCAGTGGTGAAACTTTATGGAATACACAGCACCCCAAAACCATGGAGCAAAATCCCCAAATGGTGCCCTCTCCTTGTGCTGGATGCTTGGCACTGCCCTGGGAGCACAATCTGGATTTTTTTCCTGGTTAAACTGAGCAGAAGACCTTTGGGTGGAAACAGAAACCTTTGAGGCTCTTTGTGGCTGCCCCAGGGAGAGCCTGGGATGTTCAGATTCCCTTGGGCAATTTTTTCAGAACCTCTTTTGGTTTGGAAACCGTGCTGAAAAGCTAGAGATGGGGCCTCTGTTTATCCCAGCTGGTTTGCTGGCTCTGCTTTTGATTCAAGGAGAAGTGCAGGGTGAGAAAAGTCAGGCTGAGTTGCTCTCCACAAGCCATTCCTGCAGGATCTTTCCCTGGGCAGAGAATATTCCCGTGGCAGCTCGGAGCACTGTCAGCACAAAGTAATCCTGGGGTTCCTTTTTTTTTTTTTTTTTCTCCACATATTAGGACATATTCAAATGTTTGGGGTGTGCTTCTGGGGCTTTTGGAGAGGTTATCTACTGGGCAGACTGATGTAATTAAGGGGAATTTAAGGAGTGACAGTGACTTTTGTTATTTTTAATTAAGAGGCTGCTTTTCCAGCATGGTAACGTTAATGGAGCAGGGGAAGAGCTGCAGCTGCACAGACAGACAGACTCATTCCCAAGCTGTAAATCAAACCACAGCTCTGATTTACAGCCTGGCCCTGTTCTGTTGCAGTCTCTGGTGCAAGGCTGAGGATCTGGGCTGCCCTCCTGGATCTGCTCCTCGCTGGTGGAGCCCGGTGCTGTGCTGAGGCTTCAGCTGCTGACTGGGGGGGATTTCCCTCTGGAAGAGTTCTGTCCAGCCCCTGGGAGCCCCGTTGCAGCCCGTGCAGCCCCGGCAGCGCCCGGAGCGTGCGCTCAGCGGTGCAGGGACAGAGGCGACCGGGGCTGGCTGGGGCAGCGCCCGTGCCCCGGGCAGGGGCAGCCCCGGCCGGGAGGGCTGAGCCTCGCTGTGCTCAGCAAGGGCGGATGGAGGAGGATGCCCCGAGGGGCCGGGGGGCTCAGTTTCGGGCGGTCTCCAGCCGGTGCCGGGAGGCGGCGGGCTCGGGGGTCTCGGGGGGCGGCGGGGGGAATTGCTTCTTGTAGAGCAGGCTGCTGTACTGCAGCTCCGGCGTCACCAGCCGCCGGCAGGTCCGCTCCAGCCCCCGATCCAAGCCCTGCTTGAGGTTATAGCCCAGGATCCTGGCCCCGCCGTGCTGCAGCGGCCGCAGGGAGGAGTCCTTGATGTCCTTGGCGGCCACGCTGCCCGCGCCCTGCAGGCAGGTCCGGGCCAGCTCCGCCTGCCGCGCCCGCAGCGCCCGCACCTCCCGCCGCAGGCGCTCCCGGCCGATGTCCCGCTCCATCCTCGCCCAGAAGGTCCTGTTAAAGTGGGTGTAGATCTCCCAGTCCAGCCTGTTCCAGGCCTTGAGCTTCTCCACGGCCGACTCCGGGAGGGTGGACTTGGTGCTGCTGTCCCTGGTGTTGAGCGGGAAGGAGACGACGCTGTCCAGGTCCCAGCACAGCATCTCCTTCAGCAGCACCATGGACTCGTCGAAGTACTCGGAGATGAGCACGAAGTCGAAGGACGCCTCGATGGCCTTCAGCATGAGCTGCACCCGCTCCGGGGACACGTCCCCGTCGGGGTTGAAGCCGAAATCGAAGGTGATGAGGTTCCTGGCGTAGTGGCGGTCGCCGCTGGCGGGGTTGTAGTAGCGGTAGGGCTGGCTGAGGAACTCCTCCAGGCTGCCGACCCGCGAGAAGGCCGACGCCCCCTTGTAGTACACGAAGGAGGACTCCATCAGCTGCACGGGGTTCCTCAGGATGGAGAAGTACACGGCAGAGCTGGGCACCACCTTCTGCACCTGCGGAGGAGGAAAAGGAGGGGTTAAAGGTGGGGCGGGAAGAAGGGACGCGCTCGCCCGCAACGCTGGTGAGCAGAGGCACCTGCTGGGGATGGAGATGGGGGGTGCTGGGGAGCATTTCAGGGTGCAGCTCATCAAAGGAGCTGTGGGGAGCTCCAGAAGAGTGACACGGGGAGAGCAGTGAGCAGAGCTCCCCACAATGGGCTGCCACAGCTGAGCGGCCGGGCTGGGATGGAGATACTGCCTGTCTCCTTCCCTTTCCCCGTGTCCACCTGTCCTCAGGTGGCATCCAGAGGGATGGATGCTGGGCACAGCTGACCTGAGCTGATGCGTTTGTATGTTCTCCTCTTGCAGCTGGTTCCCTCTGGGCTTGTCCAGGGAGCAGGACATGTCCCAGGGCCCACCAGACATAAAAGAGATGAGAGCTGCTGACTGCTACAGCTGCTGTCTCCCACTTTGCCGTGGCTCACGGCACAGGGCTTCATCAAACCTGCTCACAGCAGCTCTCAGGAGATGCCAACAACATGCCAGGGACCCGTGGGCAATCCTGGCTCCCTTTAGCTCATCCCTGCAGAGTTAATGTGCTCGACAGGTGCCCCTCCTCGTGCCCCCTGAGCCCCTCTCCCCCCTCCCCGCCCGTCCCTCCGAAGGGGCGCGGCTCTGCCCCTACCTCCGGCTGCAGGAATCGCATGTGGTGGCAGAGGATGTTGAAGCGCTGGGGGCTCTGCGGGGAGAAGCCCTCCACGAACCTGGCCAGGAAGTGGTGCGGGTAGTAGAGCTGGAAGCCCCCGCCCTGGGGGAAGGCGAAGGTGAGGTTGTGCGTCTCCCCGAAGCGGAACAGGATGTTCATGACGGTGCTGCTGGCGCTCTTGTGCACTTTCAGGAAAACAATGTCAGTCTTGGGCTTGCACGTCTTCCCTTGAGAGGTGACCCCTCTGGCCTGCTGACCTTCTGCAGCTGGTAACTCCTTGACCTCAAAGGCTTCTGTCCAGCTTGGGAAAAATCCTGTCTCCAGGTCTGTTTTGGAGGAATCCTCTGCCTGCAGAGGTTGTGCTGAGTTTGGGACGGGCTGTGTGAATGAGGAGCTCTGCTCAGGGTGGGGAAAACCCACAGCCAGAGGCTGAGTCTGGCTCTGTGCTTCCACCTGCACCATTCCAGGTGGGGACGTTCCCCTCTGCTTCTGTGTGCTCAGCCTGTTTGCAAAGATGATGAACTTGCTGGTGACAGCTTCTGCCAAAACTGCTGCCACCCTCCCGGGAGGGCTTGGAGAGGGACTTTCTCTGGCTGCTTTTTCCAGGCCAGGGAGCTGGGCTTTCAGCTCCGTGGGAGACAGATGGGCTTTCACCTTCTCACTGCTCTGCTCAGGCTGCTGCATCCAGTGCCCCTCTTGGCTGCTTTCCAGAGGGGTCTCCTGTCTGAAGTACAGCTGCATCCTGAAGACATCCTCACTCGAAGCAGGGGCTGGCTGGGCTTCTCTCTGCCCCTGAGGGGAGTCATCCTCCCACAGCAGGTCGGGGCTGTGCAGGGCAGAGCCCAGCCCATGGCCCATGGTCTGCTGCAGGCCACGCTCCAGCTCACGCTGGCAGCTCCTGTGATGGGGAGGACACAATGCTCAGCTGCTGGAGATGGGAGGACAGTGCAGAGGCAGCTCCTCTGCACCCCAATGAACCCCCTGGCCCCCCAAAGTCACCCTGAAACATGTTCCCCTCTCTTCTTGGGGAGGGTGGCATTGCTGATGGGTGCAGGGGCTTCACTGCTGCCCTGGAGGATAGGATTGGGTGCAAGAACTTGGGCTTGATCATCTTGGAGGTCCTTTACCAACCCTCATGATTTTACAAAGGAGATAAGGACAGGTCAGCAGTGATGTGGCAGCGTCCCTGTCTTGCTGGAGCATGACAGGGTGGTGGAAAGGGCAGAGCAAGAGGAGGCAAGGAGAGAAAAGTGCTGGTGGTCTGGAGAAGCTGGAGGAACGATTGCAGATAACCCCAGACTGGGAGGACTGGGCTCAAGGGCTGTGGAGAGCCAGGACAATGCCCAAAGCAGCCCTGTCTGAGCCCAGGGTGGGCTCAGCTCTGGCCAGGGCAGAGGGGTGAGATGTGAGACCCCCAGAGGGGTCCCTCTCACCTGGATTTTCCTCCCTGTCTAAGGAAGACCCTGCTGGGTGGTTTTCAGGGGGGTGGTTCTGAGCCCACCTCAGTGGCCAGCAGAAGGCTGGAGGACGAGGTGCAGGTTTATAATCCTGCTCAGGACCTACCCAGGAGGCTGAAGCTTCTCCACAACCTGAAGTGTGACCAGGAGGAGGATGAGGAGGCTGAAGGAGATCCAGAGCCGACTTGGCTGGCACCTGTAGATTGCGCTCAGCTTCCTGCAAGGAAACAGATCTTTGAGACCATTCATGGGGAGAAAAAGCCAGGACTGGTGATGTGTGTGAGGCAGGTGGGAAAGGAGCCTTGAGGCTTTTTTTATTTCTTCTCTTTATTTAAGGTAAGGTCACGTTTTCAGGGGCGGAAATGATGCAGAGGCAGCGATAACCGGGGAGCCTCCGAGGCTGTGCCCCAGCAGCCCAGCCTCATGGAAATTTCCAGATGGGCCACAGATATTGTGCTGAAAAGCAAACAGTGCTAACCACTGAGTCCCTTGGCTGCTCAGGGACGCCTTCCTGGAGCAGCCTGAGCTCCCCCCAGGCAGCAGGAACAGGGCACTGCCTGTGTCTTCCCTCCCCAGGAGCCTGTCTTTATCAACATGGACAATAAAACTCTTTTTTCCCTGCTCTCCCCACTCTCTGCTGTTGGACTGCCATCTGCACAGGCTCCAGCTGTGGCTGCAGATGTGATGCCACCATGGGGGGCCCCAGCAGTGCCTGGATTTTAGTCTGATTTTAACCATGTCTACAACAGCAGTGTGATTTCTTCAGGCCATCAGAATTGTGCTGTCAAAGTTTGGGTTGTGTATGGTGACCTTAAGGCCATGGAAATGCTGCCATAGGGCTCCTTCTGTTCATAGGGCTTGCTGCAAACCCTGGTGGAGCTTCATTGTAGCTTTAATCTTCAGTGGAACAGTCGAGGGGCTGAATTTCCTGGAAAAAAGGATTTGTTTGTATTGTATTTTTTTCACAGAAAGGTTGTCCAGTCCCAGCAGATGTGACACTTGGAATCATGGGCTAGTGGTGGCCTTGGCAGTGTTGGGGGAAAGATTGGACTCGATGATCTTAGAGGGCTTTTGCCACCTGAATGATTCCATTATTCTGCTGGTTTTTCCCTGGGGAGCTCACTGTTACAGACAGGAGATGATCTGTACTGAGGATCTGGTTAACCCCTCCAGGGCTGGGCTCTGCTGTGGGGGAAGTGCAGCCTGCCAGCCCCAGCAAGGGAGGGCCACGGGCAGCAAGGATCTAATTGGGAGGAATTAATGAAAGCAGAAATTTGGGCAGAGCCCACTTGGAAGCTGCATTCCTACAGCAAGTCTGGGCTCATTGGCATTTCTGCCTTTCTGCAGTGGTCAGCTTTGGACCAAAACAGTGGGACTGGGACTGCACAAACTTGCTGGTCCCAGAGCTTCTTCATCTCCACGGTGCTTTATCTCCTGCTCTGGGCAGTCCTGTGACACGTGGGAGCAGAACTCGCTGGGTGAGGCAGCAGTGACACAAACTTGGGCTGGCCAAGGTGCATCCCACTGGTACAGGTCAGGAATTTAGGTTTGCTGTTGAGAAACTGGATTTGTTCCAGGAAGATCATCAGCTGTCATGATTAAGTAATAGATTGATAATGCCAGCACTGCTTGCAGTGGTTGGACACTCATGGACACGGTTCTGCCCTGCTCCCAGTCATGTCTCTCCTCTGAGCTGAAACTCTCAGCTCCTCCCAGGAGGATTTTAGTGTCCAAAGTACTCAGGACTGGAAAGACTGGGAGCTCTTGGCCCGTGGCAGTGCTGCTGAGGATTCAGAAGGGGTCCTTACTGCATGGAATTCCTGCCCATCAGCATCACAGCATCTCCAACCCCGAGGGTAACCTGGAGAGATCCACACCCTCTGCCACTTGAGGAGCAGAATGCCAAGCTCAGATGAGACAGGAGGTGGCAAATACGGGTGTGGATCACTGCCTGGTCATGCCAGAAGCCCAAGGAGACCCTACTGAGGTCAGAGATAAACAGATATGACAAATAGAGGAGCAGAAAATTGCCAAATGCTTAAACAGAGCTTAAAATGCCAAGAGGTCTTAAAGAGGGAGGGTTGGAGCAGAGACCCGAGGCTGCCCCAGAGCTGCTGTGAGGAAAGGTTTGTTGAAATTACTCCATGTGGAAGATCAGAGAGACCACAGAGGGAGAAGGCAGTGAGGGGGGAGCTGCTCCAGAATGAAGTGATTCCTCTGGATCTCGTTGGAGACTCAATCCAGCTCTCCCACCACTCCAGGCAAGGCTGATCATAATTTTGTCTGGCTGATCATGGTAAGACAAGCAGCAAGAATGGCAGGAAGAGCTGCACTGTGATATTTAGTGATACACACAAGCTCTTGGGGAGGTTAGGAGGAGCACACAGTGAGGAAGGCAGAATGATGGCACACTTCCCCCCAGGCAGAGCTGGGGGCAGCACCCTCTGCCACTCCCAAATCTGTGTTTCGTGCTGGAATAATTCTGGGCTTGCTTCCACAGAGGTCCTAAACTTTCACCCTGTGAGAATCTGTGAAAAATCCAGGTCCTCTGGATCTTTTGAGGTGGCTGTTGTGTTGGTAGAAGACTCAGCTGACAACATATAGCACGTGTTGGGCTGACATGTGTTGGGGCTGGCCAGGCTGGCACAAAGCCAGAGCCTTTCCTTCCCTCCTCCAGGCTGACATCAAGGAGGGTGTGCTGAGAAAGTGGCAGTGCTCAGATTTGCACTGAAGATGCCAAGAAGTTGCACTGAAGGCAGCAAAGCATCCATTAAATGGCACGTGGTGCATGAGCAGCCCTGTCTTGGAGGCTGGGGCAGGTTGGCAAAGATGTAACTGAACAAAAAGCCTTCAAAAGGCTCAGCTGCCCTCTGTGGGTAACCCTTGTGCAGCCTCCCCTGCATTTACACTGGGATGGGATCGGGGCAGAGTTAAACACCTGAGACCAGAGCGCCAGGGAGGTGTCCAGGCTGCACTTGCAGGGCAGATTGGGCTGCAAGAGCCCAACTCCTGCAGAGTCTCTGGGGAGGCCTCCATCTGCAGGCAGGCTACAGTGAGGAGCCCCCTCAGACCAGAGCCTGTGTGCTGGCACCTCCAGAAGCGACAAACAGGGTGCAGAGGTGGATGCAGCACCCCAAAGATGCCTTTGGCTGCAAGGGCTCAGTGGAAGAGCCAGAGCAGCTGGATCCCCCTATGCTGGCTCGAGGAATTTAATCCAAACCTGAACTGATGGCCCAATCTTTGCAAGGGATGGTGCTCCAGCTGTCTCAGTGCCAGCCCCAGCAGGGGAGAGACTGCAGATTTCCCCTCTGTTTTTCACCCCCTGCTCCCAGCAGAGCTTCCCTCCGACCCGTGCCCCTTCCCTGTCCAACACAGAAACAAAAGCCCCAGCCAGGATGGAAGTTTCTGGGCCCTCAGGGACCCAGCCAGCTGTAGGTGCTGCAGGAGGTGCTGAGGCTGAGCTCACTGGGCAGGTGAGTGGCAGAAAAAGATTTTACTGTTTTGCTGTGCCCAGCTGTTCTCCAGGCAGCGAGCAAAGCTGCACAAGGAATTAATGTACACGACACATACTCCAGCCACAGCCTCTCCCTCACCAGCCACTGGAGCCATTTCTTTTGGCAGTAAATGAGAAACTGGGCAAAGTGGTCGGCAGGATGCTCAGGTAGCACAGCAAGGGCACGATGGCTCTGCCTGCATGTGTCAGTGCCCACCCTGCCCTTGACAGCTGGGCTGGGAATAGCCCTGAGCCCTCTCAGCCTGCAGCTCTCCCCCAGCCAAAGAGCTCTGCCACAGTCAAGGAAGTTCCTTGCCCTTCCCTCATCCCTCCTGTCCAAACCAGAGGCTGTGGAAGAGGGCACCTCACCCTAGGGGTTGCCACGTGAAAAACTTGCACAGAGATGCATTTCTGCTCCTCTGGTGATCCCTCCCCTGGGACGCTGCAGGAGGGACCAGCTCCCTATTGCCCTGCCAAGGTCTGTGCACTTCTCCTTCCTTGGTGGCCACAGCCTCACAAAGGATGCTGTTTTCCAGCTGCCCTTGGAGCGTCACCAGAAGGGAAAATCCCCATCACCCCAGACTGCCCTGCACTGATGTGGAGTAGGAACATCTGCCCTGCATCCCCATCACCACTTCAACTGTTTCCCAACACGGAGGGATCTGCAAGGACATCAGGACATCACCTCTGGGTAGGTTGGAAAGAGAATTTTACTTAGGGAAACAGTATTTTACTTAAATAAATACGTAAAAATATTCTACTTACGTGACCAAGTACCTTCTGAATTTGAGCATGGTGAGCTGGAGCCTTGGCTGGGGAGCAGGTGGTTATCATCCACCCAGGAAACTGGAAAGCAAACACCTGGAGCCTGGACTGTGTACTGTGGGCAGAGGCCCCTCCCTGGGGGGGGCACCGGGACACAGATCCCATCAGACCTTCCCACCAGTGCCCTGTGCCCGCCCCAGGGAGTGCCCAGCCTCCGAGAGGGTGAGTGGCACCCATTGGGGAGGATGAAAATTTAACTGGAAAGTCTTACAGATAGGAATGCTTAGCAGAAGGTTCACTAGAAATGAGAGCAAGTTTCGATATAGAAGAATAAAAAATATTTAAGTTGGGGATTGCCAACTTAGTTGCTACTGAACAAATGTTAAGATCAGTTGGCAGGAAATTTTTATGGCTAAGAACAAAGGGTAAGTTGTCCACAAACAAAAACTTGTCCTCTCCAGTGCACCATGGCTCCATTCATGCTGGGCTGGGGGTGTGGCAGTCCCCTCCTCCCTCCCCAGTCTGAGGATGGCACACGAAGGGCGTGTCTGAAGCAGCGGATGTGATGAGGGGAAGCAAAGCTGTCAACCCCTGGTGCTGGGACTGTGCTGTGCCAGGATGACCAGCAAGAGGACAGCCCTGCCAGGAAGTCAGCTGGCTTCCAGTCCCAGTGGGAATGTGCTCACTGGGTCTGCTTCTTGCTGGCTGGTGGACAACATGAGGCAGGGAGGCTGCCCTCCACCATGGAGGTCCTTTGGCCACTCCTTCCCCTCCAAGGCTCATCCCAGCACCCTGCACGGCCTCAGCCATGCCCTGGTGTGACTGGCAGGCACTTTGTGTGCTTCTCCTGTTTGTGCACAGACTCCCGGGGTGCTGTGGAGGTGGGGAGGGTGCCTGGGACGTGGGACACGAGGGCCAGTGCCTCAAGCTGTGTCGCACAGCCTGCAGGACCAGGTGCCCCACGTGCCTGCTGGCCTTGGAGGAGAGGCCCTGGGTGTGTGTGCTCTCCCTTGACCCGTGCCCACGGGGATCAGGAAGTGCATAAAGGGTGGATAAGTCACTCCCAGCCCGGAGCTTGCCTCTCTGGAAGGACAGAAGAGCCCAGCTCCCTCCTTTGTTGCCAGCAGGGAGGCAGCCGTGCCCCTCACCCTGGCACAGGCAGGCGCTGCCTCTCCCCGTCCACCTCAGCAAAACCACAAGTTTGCTGTGGGGCTCTCCTGTTCTCCACCCATCCTGGGCTCCAGCTCTCTGCCCAGACTGGCAGCTTCCTGGGAGTCTGGGGCTGCCTGAGACCCATGCAAGAGCTTGCAGGGATCAAATCCTCTCTGGGGCAGGGGCTGAGGGTCAGGGCTTCTCCCCTCTGCTTCCCTCTGCACAGCCATTCTCTGTGCAGTCCAAGCTGGAAAAGCTGCTTGGGGTGGATGGCTGAGGGCTCTGTGAGCATCCCCCGTGCAGGATCTCCAGGGAAGATTGCTGCAGGGCATGGGGCACCTTTGCTTGGGAGCATCCAGAGGCTCATCAACACGAGGGTGTCCAGACAGGCTTGATCCTGTTCCTCTTTGGTAGCTTCCTCTTGCTTAATGGTGACTGGTGAAATTTGCCACTGCTCAGCTCACTTGTTTGCCTAAGGACAAACCTCTTACTCTCTGGTGACCTCATGGAGGTCTAGTTTCCATGTGTAGTCCTGCTCAAGATTTCCTCTGTTCCTGTCTGCAGCCTCTTCTTGGGCACAACTTGAGGCACTTGTGGAGGAAAAACTCAAAAGGCAAAGTTGTCTGTCCCTGCAGGAATGTGGTGATGGGAAGCAGGTGTGTGCTCTCCACTGCCTGTGTGCTTCCTGTGCCAGAGGCTGCATCTGAGGAACCTCAGCAGCTCTCTTGGGATCCTTCTGCTACCTCACACCTGCATCTACAGAGGCTGTCCTGGACTGTGACCTGGGCAGGAGCAGTGTCCAAGGCTTTGGGGGGATGTCATTCCTCTGGGACTACACCTGGTGGACTCTTCCCTCGCACAGGTGCTGGAGTGGGGGTCAGGACGTGGCCAGGTAAATGCACCTTCTGCAGCTGTGTTTTGTGAGAAGCAAAGGTGTCCTTGTAGGAGGGATTGGGCACCTCCTTAGGTGGCTGCTCATTCACTGCTGACCTCAGCAAAAGGCACCTGAGGGGCCCCAGAGGTTCCAGTCCCTTCTGTCCCTGTGCAAGATGATGAGCAAGGATGTGGCCTCAGCACCTTGCCACTGCCATGCAATGGCTTTCCTGCTTGGCCTGTCCATGGCCCAGAGGAGCTGCTGGTGGGTTTTTCCCAGGATTGCTGGAGGAGCTGCACCTGGAGAGCAGCCATCTCTGGTGCATTTGTACCCAGGGTGGAGGTGGAGAGGAGCACGTGGGAAGGCGCCTCTCTGGTGAAGAGGAAAGGAGACCTGGGAATGTGATTGCTCCTCCAGTGAGGAGAGCAGATCTGTGACCCAGATTCCCAACCCTGGGCTAGACCAATTTCCAGGGCAATGGGTGGTGTGAGTGAGGGAGAGCCCTGGGCCGTGCAAGGGCTTGAGCCTCACTGTAACCTCAGCCAGCCCTTCATCCTCACCTCATTCCTTTTTCTGCTGGATGTGGAGCACACCAGCACAAGAACAACCCAGCAGAGAGCTGTGTGTGGGTTTTTGTTTGGGCTTGCTGAAGGCAGATTCTGTTTGCCATCAGCAACACTCCCTGCTCAGCCCGCAGGTGTGAACAGTCACCTGCAGGTGGGTGGCACAACAGGGCTCCTGGCAAAGGTGACAGCAAGCAGGGACCTTCCAGGCAGGAGCAGGGGAGCTTTGCTCTCCTGAGAGAGCTTCTTTGTTCTCCTGAGAGAGCCTGGATGGCAGGAAAGTGCTGCAGAAGTGAGGAGCAGGAGAAAAGCCAGTGTTGCTCCCCGGGACAATTCCTTGGCTAAGGAGGAGCCCCACATCCTCGTGTGTGTTGGCAAAGGGAGGCAGCTGCAGCCTGGAGGGTGCAGGCAGCCAGGGAGGTTCTTTGTGAGGAGCAGAGTCTGGGATCCTGGGGAAGATGAAACTGCTGCAGGGCTTTGCCAGCTGGGGCAATAGCTGGGAATTTCCTGGGTCTGGAGTGGCCTGCAGAGGTTTCCTTAGCAGAGGGTGCAGAGTGATGGAGCTCCTGCTGGAAATGGCTTCTTGCTTCTGAAGTCAAAGCAGAACATGTGCAAAATAAATAAAAATCTCAGAAAGAAGGAGTCAGTGCTGCTAAGTGAACCCATTAGCTGGAGCAGGTAAACAGGAGCGATACAGAGAAGGCATATTCAGGGTTAAAATTATCCTGGGGAGGTCCTGGAGTCAAAGTGCTGCTCATGAGCTCATGTTAGAGGGGCCTGGAAGATCTCTTGGCAGTGCTGTGATGGTGGGGCAGACTCCAAAGAGCCCTGGCTGGTACAAGGGGCTGAGGAGCTGTTCCACGGGGCAGTACCAGGGTGGCACTGGCTGCATCCACAGTGGGAATCCAGGTGCCTGAGCCCAGAGTCCCCTGGCTCCACACTTGTCCCTTTGCCTCCTGCAGGAAGCCAGAGTCCAAGGACCTGGGAGGAGGTTGCTGCCACTGGGAATTAATGCCTGATGTGGGACTGGGTGGGACCCTGCTCACATTGCTTAGCTATGGGGTTTTTTCCTCTGTGTTTAATTCTTTAATTTTTTCTTTTTCATATTTATGTGGTGTTTGTGCGTTTGCATGTGCACTTTGCTTAAACAAGGATTTATCTCCATCGTTTTCTGCCAACACGTGGTCACTTTTGTCATTTGAACCCTGGCAGCCTGGGGCTCGCTGGATCTTAAAGGGGGATGAAAAGGCACATGAGGACTGCGTGTGCCTTCCCAGCAGGTGTCAGCTGGCAGGCCCAGATGCAGGAACAGATTGGGGAAGCTGAGTTCAGGGAGACTCCAGTTTCCTGGGTCTGCAGTTATTCCCAAGAAATTCCCAATGGAGGGAATCTTGAGAGAGGGACGAGCTGTCCCCTCACTGCCAGCAAACCCTGTGTGCAGCTTTTCTGTTTGCTTTTCAGACCAGTTTCCAGACAGACCTGTTCCTGGACTGACCCATGATAATTTCTGGATGGCTCTCTCTGGGGTATCCAGCACTCTGCCTTATCAGCAAGGTGCAAGTTTGCTCTCTGAGTTGTTCTCCAATCCATCAGCCCCTGGGCCTCCCCTTCTGCTGCTGGGCAGCCACGCTCTGTCAGTACCCACCTAAATTGATCTTTAGTTAATTTTACACTTAGCAGAGAGAGCAAGGCAGGCCTATTTCCCATTAACTCCAGCAGCTCTCCTGGACACTGAGCCTGCCCTGCAGTGGCCGTGCCCATCGATACCAGCTCTCTGAAAGGATGCTCAGGGAGAAAATGCATCCAGTTGGGAATTTGGGAGCAAAGTGTGGTGGCAGCTGAGTGCAGGACTGGTGCTGTGGCTGCTGGGCTGTGTGGGATCTCACTGTCCTGGGGACTTTGTCCCAGAGACAAGGCAGAGCCTGTGCCAGAGCTCCTCTTGGCTGGGAAGGCTGAGGAGCAGCTGGATAAGTGTGGCTTTAGGCAAGGAGTGTGTTGTTGCTCTGGCTGTATGGTTTTGGCTGCAGTTGGGACTTCGGCCCTAATCATACTTTTATTTGTTCTTTAATCTCAGTCACCTTATCAGAAGCCTTTGAACAACCAAACACATCTCTGCTCACCTGGAGAACAGGCTTTGCTCTTTCTTTTCAGTGGGTTTTATTTGCTTGCCAGAGACCTCCAGGAGATTAAGTGATCCCTCACAAACCTGGGTTCTGCCTTGAAGCCTCTGGAGGCTGCAGCACTTGCAGCACTTGGGTGCTGAAAGACATCTATATTTTAAAGTGGACCACATTGGACCAGATCCCTCAGTGCCTTGTAGGATCCAGGATCTGAACCATTCCTGAGACTATTCATGCTGTCTTCATCAAAGACATCAGGTTACATGTTACTGGCAGGACTTGCTGGTCTGTCTGCAGAAGAAGAAACCAAGTGGGCATCCCAACCACGGGTGCCATGGGCTCTCCTCAGCAGAGGTGGATGAGCCTCCCCTTGTTGTTATATTTTGTCCAGTTTTTGGCTGCTCAGAACAAGAGAGACCAGGAGCATCCAAAGTGGGTCCAATAGAGGAGGACAAAAATGCTGAAGGGCCTGGAGCATCCCCCTGCCCAGGAGAGGCTGGGGGAGCTGGGGCTGTCCAGCCTCAGAGGAGCCCC
>VZUI01085715.1:0-17226 GCA_013401135.1 Cettia cetti
CCTTGCCTTGCCTTGCCTTGCCTTGCCTTGCCTTGCCTTCCCGAGCCTTCCCTTCCCGAGCCTTCCCTTCCCGAGCCTTCCCGAGCCTTCCCGAGCCTTCCCTTCCCGAGCCTTCCCTTTCCGAGCCTTCCAGCGTCTTAATCTCCATCTCTTGCTCATTAACCCCTACATCCCCTTATCCACCAGGACTCAAGAATATAATCCCCAGCTTGGCACCATGTTAAGCAGGAAGCCAGAAGCTGGCATCTCTCTGCCCTGACTGTGACTGATGGCTGTGTATGAACAGCACTTGCCTTGGACAAAAGTGTTTGTAGACACCTTATGGGTGTAACCCTCAAAGTTACCAAAGTTATTTTGAATTCCCAGTGGATTGAGCAAACCCTCTTTTGGGGATGGCTTTTGCAGGAAGGCCCTTTCCAGCAGCACACACAAAACACAGATCTTTGGAAATGTAACCACAGGTTCTGGTGTTGGTTATGGGTATCCAGGCAAAATTCTCCCTTGCTATCTTGCTCCCTTGGGCACTCTGGCATCCAGGGAAAGAAGGCTTAAAGCCTGTTCTTGGTAAAAAGTGTCACCTGATCTGTAGCTGTGATTCAGAGAGTGTTATTGGAAGTCACCTCTGGCTAGAGAGGGATTTCAAGATTTGGAATTTCATAGTTGGATCCAGCCACTCTCACACTCTCTTTTCTTATTTGCCAACTTGTCTGTGGCAAGTGTGACCTCTCAAGGTTCTCTGGGTCAGCAGCTCACTGAGATCCTTCCTTCATGTCTATTCCAGCTGCTTCCGTCCCATTGCTCTCTCCCTGAACCATGCTAAGGAGCATCTGTGGTGCTAAAAAGCCAATTATGGCCCAGTCCATGTCCTCCCAGGCGCTGCTCCATAGTTTTCTGCCTAATGTGATGTTTGCATTTTTCTTCTGGGGGTGATGCAGTCTGTGGAGAACTGCATCTGCATCCTGCACAACCTCTCCTACCGCCTGGATGCTGAAGTTCCCAACAAATACACCCAGCTCAACCACATGGCCCGGAGTGTTTACATGGACAAAACTCTCACAGGCTGCTTCAACAGCAGGAGTGGGAAAATGGAGGTAGGATGTTCTGCAGAGGGATTGGGAATGCAATGTTCAGCCCCAGGGAGGGGCTGCAAGGAAAGAGCAGGATCTGAGCTCCCTGTTTTTCATGTCTTTTCAGAATGATGAGTATGGGGTCCCCCTTCCTGAGGAGGATTTCAAACCCAAGGGCCCCAGCTGGCTCTACCACTCAGATGCCATCCGCACCTACCTGTCCCTGATGGATCAGAGCAAGAAGGATGCCACCCTGGAAGCTTGTGCTGGAGCGCTGCAGAACCTCACTGCAAGCCGAGGGCTGGTAAGAACTTCCCTCCCCTCCACATGTGTGCACCCAAATGTGTCAGCACTTCCATGGAATCAGAAAGTCAGTAAGGTTGGGAAGACCTGTAAGGTCACTGATGATCATCACTTCTCAGACATGAAAAAGGAAAATGTCCTCCTTAAACCTCAGGGCACCACAGCCAGTCTTTACATAGTGTTTGATCCAGTGGGATGTTTATTAACTCCAAACTCAGGGTCTTCTGGGGGGCTACAATCAGCATCCCAAGGATCTATCTCAGACCCACACACTGGGTTTCCAAGTTTGCCCAGTCTGTTGGTCACACTGCCAGCAGCCACTGGTATTGGCACCCTCCCTCAGGGCAGCAGGGAGGGTGAGCCCAGATGTGCACCCATAGCCAGATGTGATGAGAGTCAGGAGAAGGGCTGAGCCACCGCCCATGCGTGTGCGCCAAGGGGAGGTGGCTGTAATGACAGGGTGGGTTGTGGTGTGGATTGTGGCTTGTCCACACCTCAGAGCTGCCTGTAAAATAGCTGTGACAGATGTCCTGACCCGTGGGCACAGCAGTGTGGATGTGCCAGGGGCTGGGTGATGATGTAGCACTGTGAGGGACACGTCACAACTGCGGCTCTGCCGGCCCACGTCGCTGCCCTGGGCACGTCCTCGCAGGCTGCCTCCCCTGGGACAGCCCCTGACTTGTCTGTTTATGCTCAGCTCCATCAATCCCAATTTAAATAAGATGGATGGGGAGATAAAGAGATAATGATTCCATAGGTAGGAGAGGTGTGTCACGAGTGGGGAGTGTCCCACCCAGAGACACAGGTGACTCACACGGAGCCTTCCCTGCTGGGATGGCGTTAACCTGCCAGCTCTGATCTCCTTTTGTCTCAATGATTTCCATGCTAAATAACTGGGAACCTTGATTTTTGGCAATTCAACTAAGCAGTGCCATGAACCAGAAGGTGAAGAGATGCTGTCACGTATAGGTAGAGCTGGTCAGAGAAAATGGGGCTGGAGTTTTGTGCTCCAGGGTAAAGAAAATTTCAGCAATCAGCAAAATTGCACAAGGGACAAACAACCAAATGCAGCTCTGAGAATGTTGGAGCAACTTCATTCAGCCTCCTGGAATGGAATGGCTGAAATTTGTCTGGATATGCAGAAGTGGCTCCTCCCCTCAAGGGTCTCATTCCAACTCAGCTGGAGCTAGAGTTGCTGAGTTTGCTGTCATTTGATGAAAAGGGAATCTGGGAATGATCTGCTTACGGAGCTTGCTGTGATTCTTTAGCTCACAGAGGATGGCTCTGAATGTCCTTCAAATGTACTTTACACACCCCAGTCCTGCTGGTGTGAATGTGGAACAGGGCACATGTTTTTCAGCCCCTTCTCTCCATTCCCAAGTCACTGTTGGTGGACATGTGTCTCCAGCGGCTTTTCTGATGGGGCAGTAGCTGAAAAGTTCAGTTTAAACTCTGTCAATAAGGGCAGTTTACTCAGGGGATGTGCTTGAACTCATTTGCCCTGGCTGCGTCCTGAGGCCTTCTACATTTACAGGCAGAAGATCACATCTAAGATGAGTATTTTTGGTCCTCAGATTGTTTTATAAAGCCATCCGTTATCTGTTCCTGCTCCCCAACAGCCCATTGTGGCATGGCAGGGAGTTGTGAAGGGCCAGGCCAGGGAGCTGCCAGGAGGTTGTGAGGGACGAGGGCAACACGGACATGAAAGCAAAACTTACCCAGCTTTTGGAATGTCAGTTGAGTGATCAACTGCTCCACTGGGGCTCCAGAGAAGAGCAGAACCAGTTGCATCACAGCAAATGAGAGGCTGACTTTTCAAATGTCAGAGAATAATGGAATCATTAAGCTTGGAAAAGCCCTCTAATATCACTAAGTCCAACTGTTCACCCATGTTCACCATTAACCCATGTCCCCAGGTGCCCCATCCACACATTTTTTGAACCTTCCCAGGGATGGTGACTCCACCATTGCCCTGGACAGCTGGGCCACTTCTTGGCAACTGCTTTGGTAAAGAATTTTCCCCAATATCCAACCTAAACCTCCACTGAGGCGGCTTGAGATCATTTCCTCTTGTCCTGTCCCTTGTTCTCTGGGACCAGAGCTGGCTGTACCCTCCTGTCAGGGAGTTGAGGAGAGCCAGAAGGTCCACCCAGAACCTCCTTTTCTCCAGGCTCCCATAACTGTGGGGAAGAGAGTTAAAACTGATAGAGTAAGTGGGATTATGGCAGCAGGAGAATGGATTGTGCAGTGCTCATTTTATGGTACAGTCACATTCCTCCAGCCCTGACCATCATCCCAGCTGTTTCCCCCTGGCACTATAAGTCATGGACATCTCTGCTGTCCCTCAGATGTCCAATGCCATGAGCCAGTTGATTGGGCTGAAGGAGAAGGGGCTGCCCCGCATCGCTCGGCTGCTCCAGTCCAACAGCTCCGAGGTCGTGCGGTCTGGGGCCTCTCTGCTGAGCAACATGTCCAGGCATCCTGTGCTCCACAAAACCATGGGTAAGTCCTTCCCCCACACTGTATCCCAGCTTCCAGATCCATGGGATCTGTCCAGCTCTCTTTGTAAGCCCCATAAAGAGACCTAGCCAAGCTCCAGAACTGGGTAGAGCAGTGTCATTTCCTCTAGCCCCAAGGACAGTCACCAGTTCTGTGTGACATGTGCTGTGTTTCACAGACAGTGACAAACCTGCAGGACCACGAGGGTGACAGTGTTTTGGGAACCGAGTTGGACTTGAGTGCCCATGACCAACCACACTGCCCTTGCAAAGGCCTGCAGCCCTCGTTTTGTCTTGGAAAAATCCACAGATGATGATGATGCCATTGCTGTCCAACACTTCCAGTGCCTCCCTGCAGAGATAACTCTGTTTGGTGTTAACACAAATAGCATCATTCACTTGTGCCAGATTGTGTTTAATTGTTGATTGGAACATTCCTCCACCTCTTTAGCTCACCAGGTGCTCCCAGATGTATCCCGTCTCCTGTCGTTCCAGTCTGGAAACACCAGCAGCTATGGGGAGATCATGACATCAGCTTGTTACACTCTGAGGAACCTCATCATGTCCAACCCCCACCTGGGAAAGTCTTACCTGTCCAGCAACTTGATAAATAATGTAGTGAGCCTATGCCGGAATGGGTGAGTGTGGAGCATGAAGCAGGGGCAGGGACAGATCCAGACTGACCCCAAAGCCTTCCCAACACCCTTCAGAGCTAGAGCAGGGCATTATTCTTCCCAATAAAGGAATTGGGCATGTTGGTGGGCAGAAATCCTCAGCACTGGTTTCTTGGAAATAGGCAGGAGCCATCCAGGGTAGAATTTGCAAAGAGGCTTCTGGAAATTTTTTGTTTGGATTTTAGGAAACTCTAAAAAGAACTGAAGCACCAACATCTTAAAGTCTTTTAAAAATAGTACTTATAAAGCTTATAAAAAAGAGAAGGGACTTTTTACACAAACAGATTGTGACAGGACAAGGGGGAATGGTTTCAAACTAAAAGAGGAGACATTTATATTGGATATTAGAAATAAATTCTTCCCTATGACAGTGGGGAGGCCTCAGCACAGGTTGTCCAGGGAAGCTGTGGCTGCTCCATCTCTGGAAGTGTCAAAGGGCAGGTCGGATGGGGCTTGGAGCATCCTGGGCTAGTGGAAGATGTCCCTGCCCATGGCAGAGGGTGGGACTGGATAGGCTTTACAGTCTCTTCTAATTCAAACCACTCTGGGCTTCTCTGATCTATGAAAAATTCCAGCCCTCAGAACAGAGGATGTCAGTGACTTCCTGGCTCCTGGGCTTCCCTCAAACCTTGTCATGAAGGTCAGGTCTGAGTTTCAACACTGCAGGTAGACAAGGATTGTGATTAACTTTTATGTGCAAATCTGTTCATCTTTTTGTTGAATCATCCTCCTCAGGATGCAGCTCTGGGGGAACATATTATAAGAATTATTTTAAGTACCTCCCTGATCTACTCCTGTATTTTACACCAGCTGAGCAATCTCATCATATTTTACCTCTTTCTATTTTAGGACTTGGTTTGGGGTTTGGTGGTAGGAATTCTGTTGTGTTTGTTGTCCATATTCCCTGCAGCACAAGCTTGTCAAGCCTTGCCGAGTTCTGTGTTCATTTCTGGCCAAACTGATGTTAAACTTCCATTATCTTTGACCATGTTCTCTCCTTCCTAGGCTTTCATCTCTCCTGCCATCTGTCTTTGTTTTAAAAGGTCTTAGACAAGTAACCCATTGTTTTCTGTTGTGAAAATCCATTTGCATGCCTTCATCATCCTTTAATAAAGTTATTCCAATCCACCTCTTGTTCTATGGCAGAGACACTCTCAGTCATTACACGGGGCCTCCTTGTTTAGTTTGGGCTTGGGCCAAGGAGCATCACTCTATTTGCTGCTTTTATTTGCTTCCACACTCCAGCGAGCCCAATTACCATGAAACCCAGCCCTCTTCTAAGCCCTCATTTTGAATGGTATTTACTCATGCTGAAGTCCCACTGTGGCTCCCTCAGACCACTGCTCAGTAATTTGCTGCTCCAGCACAGCCTTGCACAACTGGGGTTGGGAACACTTTAATTGCCCTGGCTGCTGGGGATGAGCTTTTTTGGAGGTGACTCACTGAACTGTGAGGAGTTACCAAACTCTGGAGATGGCTCCAGTCCTGCCTGGATCGCAAAGTCCTCCCAAGAAACTCCCCGGTTCTTACAGTGTCAAAAACTTGAGTTGTTCCTTTTCCTCCATTACTCATTTTTGTCCCCTAAGATTTTTATGCTGGTCAGTTCTTAGGGAAAAAGAAAAAGAGAACAATTTCCATCCAGGAATAATCTTACTTGTCCAAGGTGTATGATTTCAGGCTGTGCCAGTAGAGCAGAAGCTGGAGAGACTTTGGACCCTTGCTAGGTCACAAGGTGAAATTTTCCCAGTGTCACATTGCCTGTGAAGATAAACAAGAAAAATTAGGGTGGTATTTGTCCAGTCCTACATCAGAAAGAGCCTTCCCACTCCCTAGTGGAAATCAATAGGTCTCTACCTCTCTTGTGGGCTGGCTGAAGTCCCCAGATCCCCACTGTGGTTCTGAATATGGTGAGTCCCATGTCATCAACCTCCTCCTTCCCAGCACCACAGGCAGCAGAGAGAGAGAGGACAGGGGGGCTTAGGGTGACCCAATGCCAGGGAGAACCCAGGGACGCCCTGCACCATCAGGATTTTGCAGTTTCCTCTGTTAATCTGCCTCAGTTGCTTATGGACATTCCCTGACCCCCAGACTGAGGTTGGTGTCTGGGGGCTCCCTCCTTGTGTCTCCTCTGCCACCCACTGATCCTGCCCTGTGTTTCTGAGCTGGGCTCTCACTGCATTCCCAGCTGCAAACCAGGAGCTCCACCTGCTCAAACAACTTCAGAGTCATAGCCTAGAAAGAGAAGCCAGGTTCCAGACCAGTGAGTTATGGATCTTGCCCTTTCCAATGTTCTCCTCCCTTCCCACCTTTCTTTCTCCTCATATTTCTCATAGCTGGATTCTGACTAAAAGGCAGAAAGGGTTCAGCAGTTTATATGATGGATGTGGTTTCTTCTTCTCCCCGGAGCATCCCAATTAAGTAATTAATTGTTGATGGAGTCTGATAGAGTAAGTGGGATTGATGTGTCTGCTGCAGATGCTTTCTTCTATGACTTGGGGTTCATGGACAAATGAGGTTCCTTCACTCTTCATTTTTAATCCAAGTTGCCAAAATATTGAATATTTCCTTCAATTTTTGATGGTGTTTCTGAAAATCAAGCCACTGGACCTGATTTATTGGGGTGTTTGATTTCCTTGTCATTTTTCTTCTCCAGTTGTCTGAAAAACATTTCTCTGCTCATTTTCAAGCAACGTTATTTCTCTAATTAAATTAAAATTCTCCTCATTAATTCTACTGGATGCACTCAAAGCTTTTCCTAAAATATCTCCCTGTGTTTTGGAGCATCACATTTGCAGTTCATTCCTTTACCATGGATTTATTTCTGTTTCTTTTTGTTCCTTCACTTTTCACATCATTGCTATTGCAATGTTTTATTTTGCAGTTCAATTCCACCACAGCATTTCACCAAAATTAATCTTTTGAGAAACTCAGGTCTTCCCTTGATTATTTGCTGTGCCAGAGAGTTCTTTTCATCCACACATTTCCAATTTCCCACTTCTTCTAAAGATTGCACCTTGATATCAATTTTATAATCTCTTCAAATCCTGAAGAAATCCTTGTTGTGAGAATTCCTTGGCATTCTCTGTGACACACATAAAGATCTTTGTTACTTTTGTCCTTTGAAGAAAGGTTATTTCTCCCCATTATTTGATATCTGTGGACAAGATTCTTGTCTTTTTTGCCCCCATTCTGTTTCTCCCCATTCCCCACCATCTCCTTCTGATTGTGTCTTATGTTTTGTTGAGTCTGTAGCTTTTTGGATGACTCCTCCCACTACCACCAGGGGACTCCTCCATCATCTTTCCACAATTTTTCATGAATAATTCTATTTGTAAAAGACAGACTGTACTTAAAATCAACTTTGATTTTCAGGCAATTTATTATTAAGGAATTTTTCCCCCAGATCAACTGTCCTTAATATTCTGCTCCATGTTATCCACTACTATAGTCACACTATTTTGTTTGGGATATGCTGCTTTACCTACTGAAGTTGGCATCACAGCTTCACCAGCTCATATTGAGCTTTTAATACGTAAATTATGGCAGTCAATGCTGTAAGAAACAGTCAGAACAGTCAGTGCTAGTCCTTCAAATGAAGAGTTTAGAAATTCTTCTGCCTGAATTCATAAGTGACTCAGGCAGAAGAATGACTGATGCTAGTAATTTTGTCTTGAAAATAGAAAACTTCTGAGGTTCTCTGGAGACATAGTGGCAAAAAAGTACATATTTAGCATCATTAGAAGTAAATTATTTCAAAAATAAGAGAAAATTACTCTGGCTTAGGAAGAGAGAAACAAGTTCAAACTACAAATCCTTGAAAGAGAGACTTCATTTTGTGCTCTGCCCATCTGATCACAGCTATCCTTGGGTTTGTAGAGATTTATTGGCTTTTCAGTCACAGACAACATTTCAGCCAAAAATGTTTTAAAACATTGTCATTCTGGTGACAGAGCATAGGGTGGTTATAACTAGAGAAGAAATTTGGCAATAAAACCTTTTTTTTCTGTCCAAAAGCATTTGTCAGGGATTTCTGGCTGTCCTCCAGCCCTCCACACAACACCAGGAGCTGCACAACAGCTTTGAAGTTTATGACCAAGTTAAACTTGATAATTTCTTTGGTAATAGATGCTGTGTATGCCAGGGAAATGCCCCAAAATCTACTGGATGTGATCCATCCCACACTCCAAGTGTGGAGTTGATATCCCAGGTTCCTCATGACCTATTGGTCCCATTTCTTGTAGGCTTTTGGAGACTATTTTGAGGAATGTTGTGAGGACTGTTTTTTGAGGACGCAAGGTTTTCTGGAGCTGTATCAGACAGGGAGGGTCCTGAGCTTGGTCCTGTTCCTTTCCTTCACCCTGGGTGGGACAGGCTGGGGCTGATGCCCTGAACCCAGAGCAGGAGTCTCCCATAGCCAGGAGGAGGCCCAGGAGATCGGGAGCAATGATGGGAACCAGCAGGGAGGGGATATCTGGGTATGAAATGTTCCAAAATTATAAAAAGTCCTGCTATGACTCATGGTTTCGAGCTGTTACGTGAGCAGGTATCTGTTCCTTTGTGCTGAGTAAGGGTTCTGGGCTGCTTGCAGATGTTGTTATTGCAAAGGCTCCCATCCCTTGTCCTCTTCAGGCAGCTCTGAGCCCGCTCCTCTGTCCCCTCCCAGGAGATCCACCCACAGTGTCCCTGCAGTCTCCAGCAAAGGGTTGGCACCATTTCCCTTCTCTTTCCCTCTCTCAAATTTCAGACTCAGCTCAGTTTTATGTTCATTTTCCCACTCAGATCCTCCCTTCTCTTTCATTTGCCCTGCTCTGCTCACAGTTGTTGTCACACAGTATTGCTGAGAGAGCAGGAGGGTGTTACTGCCAGTCATGTTTGTGACTAGCCAGGCTCCCAGATAGAGCTAGGTTTGTCCCAGGTGGTCAGCAGGGGTGCTGCTCTGTACCTGCCATAATCCTCCTGTTGCTTTCATCTTCCCAGCTCCTGTCCAAAAGCAGCCGAAGCTGCTCGACTTCTCCTGACAGACCTTTGGTCCAACAGGGAGCTCCAGAGTGTGCTCAAGCAGGTAAGGACATCACTTCTGCTTCTGGGAGTCTGGAACAGCCCTGGGTTGTTCACTTGCTGAAGTGGGGAGCTGGAAGAGGCCCTGATCCAGCAGTGAGTAGGGCAGGGCCCAAGAGGAGCCTGGGGAACTCAAGCACCATTCTGGGATCTTAGCAGGTGGCAGGGGGTCACTGCTGGGACTCACTTTGGGGACAAAAACGGATGGTGATGTGCCTGTGTCAGACGCCTTCCTCCCTGGGGATGGTGCTGGAATGCTCCCCAGCACAGCCCCTCGCTGTGGGCTGGGACATGCTGGGTGTTTCACCCTCATTTAGGGGATTCCCTTCGTTACAGCCCATCAGGTCCCAGCAGGTACCTGGCAGGGTCCCTCCTCTCTTTTCCCCCATTTTCTTCTGTGTCCATAATCCTGCCCTGTGGTTACATCCCCCTGCAGTCAGGGGAAGCTTTCAGACCAAGACAAGGAGTATTTGGGATTTGTTTTCCTCTTCAAAAGAAGCTGGGAAAATGCAGAGCCAAACAGGCACTGAGCCACTTCCAGCCCCCAACTCCAGCTCCCAGCTCCCAATTCCCAGCTCCTGCTCCCAGTGGCTTTCTTTGTACAAGCTGGATTTTTCCAACTCAAGAGCAGCAGCACCTGCAGAGAGTACAGGGCCAAATTAAAGAGGAGGAATCCCTACCAAGGAGAGCACCTGGAGGCAGGAGCAGAGTATCCAAACTCTGTTCCCATATTGACAGAGAGGGGCTGTCTGCACAGGAGCTGGGATAGTTTTGTGCTAGGCTCTGCTCACAGCCTGTGCCATTTCATTTTGATGTGGCTGAGTCACTCTGCTGTCACACAGAGCTCCATTGCATAGGTAAACATCAGAGGAGGAGGATGGGAGTCAGCAGGGGTCCATGCATCATGCAAAGACTTCTGCTGTTTTTCAGGATGAGGAACTAAATGAAACAATACTCAGTGAATGATTAAATAAAAGTTGCCTCCAAAACCTGGAGGGGTCCAGCTCTGGGATGATGGAAGGCAATGCAAGGAAAATCAACCTGGTCTGGAGGAAGGTGTCCCTGCCCATGGCAAGGGGTGGAATGAGATGAGCTTTAAGGTCCCTTTAATCCAAACCACTCCATGGTTCTATGATTTGATGTCGTTCATCAGTAAGGGTGACAAAGATACCCAGGTGGCTGACAGAGGAGGTTGGCTGAGAATGAAGCACACTTTGCTCAATAGCTGCTCTCAGTGTATAAACTGATACGCCCTCACTGGACTTCATGTTTCTGCTTTTTCAGCAAGGGTTTGATAAGAATATGATGGGATCTTTAGCTGGAACGACCTTCAGGACCCTCTCCTCCAGATTTTAGAGCCTCTCCATGCACATTCAGGCTGCAGGTGAGAACATGGCCCTTGTGGTGGATTTGGGGCACAGGAATCCTTTGAGATTGTTGCTACTTTTGATCACCCCAAAAGTGTGTTTGTGAGATTTTCACCCTGTATCTTCCCAGCCCAGTCTGTTTCTATGAGAGGCCAGAGGCTGTGCTGACCCTGGGCCCAGGGCAGATATTGCTCCCACTGCCCAGCTGTGCATTTTGGAGATGCTCAGCACAGATATCACAGGACAGACAAAGCTGCTGGGCTTGACTGTTCCTCTCCCTTCCTTTGCCAAGCAATCACTGATTCAGTGCATTTTTCCAAACCCTCACAGGTGAGTTCTTCCTGGGATTCTCCCTGGCAGTGCCCTCATTCCTGAACTTTGAGCAGTGTCATCCAGACAGTGCCAGTAATGTGCAATGAATTCCAGCACATCCATGGCTTCAGCCATTAGCCTTAGCAATTGTTTGAGTGCTTAACTTACCCGTCAACCTCAGATCAGAATTGAGAACCACATTCTGTCAACTGAAAATCCCAGTAGAGAATCCAGGGAAGAGAAACCATGGGCAGAATTTCCAGGGCATCATTATTGGTTTATATTCAGTGTGAAGTGAGAATTTAACCCATCAGGTACTTTTGACTCAGAATTCCCACTGAAGGGAAAAGCTGTAAGCACTTTAAAAACACCAGAGGTCTCTTGGATAGTGTTCAAGATTATGCAGAGGGGATTATTTGCTCCCTTCCCCAGCATGGTCTTTGTGATCAAACCAAGAGAAAACAGTGCCAAAGCCCCTTCCTTCCCTCTGCCCAGGAATGGATTTCCCTTCCTGCTCTGTTGGGATGTTTCACCAGCAGAGTGAAGGAGGAGAGTGGAAGTCCAGGGTGAAAAGCTGTGGGCAGCTGAAAAACTGCAGCCAGGCTCAGAGAAAAGATTAAAAGTTGGGGTTTGCTGTAATGAAAAGATCTCTTGAATGCTTTAATTATCTGGGCTTTTGCTTTTTCTTTGTTTGAATTTTTTTTTTTTCCATTTCAGAATTTGGAGTTGGTTCATGTCCAGGAAGAACAATACTTCCATGATTCCTTAGGATGTTAAAGATATAGAGAGTTTCTGAGTTCAACTCAACTGTAAAGCAAACCAAACACGTGGATTTCATGTGGATGACATGGATATTTTTAACCATTTTCTTCTTTTTAGGGGGGAGAAGGGACTTTTATGTACTTTCTTGATGTCAATAATTTTTTTTTTTTTTTTTTTTTTTTTTTTTTTTTCAAGAGTGTGTCTCTGTAGCTCTGGGTGTGATGTTGAGGTGTGTGCAGGCAGCACACACAGAGTGCACATGGGGAGCAGGATCTTCCTCCAGCTTAGTCCCCTGTTTTCCACCCAAAGTCAGGGTGATTGTGCAGTTTAACCCCTTGCAGGTTTTATTCCAACTCCACCCAAATACTGCCATGCTAAAAATTTGTCACAACATGTTTTTATCCACAAACACAAAAAAAGTCAATTTTAGGTCGAATTCCCCCTTTGCATCTGTCCATTATTAACAGATACACACAAGGATGCTCTTCTTTCCAAGGCTGATTATTCCTAACAGTTATGAACAAGGGCTTCTTCTCTGCTTAGGATTTTTCTCTGATAATTGTTAGCATTTTCTTTCCTGTCACATGAACTCTTTATCTCAAGAAGCAAATTGACACCTGCAGATTCTCTCCCAGGTCTCAATCACCCTTCCCTGAAGCTGTTTGTGAGAGGACAACTGGGACACAGCTGCAGAGCTTGAACATTCCCAGGTCCTGATCCATTCTGAGAACCAGAACCAGAACAATTCTAGTTCCTAACTCTACCTGGACAAAGGTGGCATTTGAGAGCAGGACAGACCAAGTGTTTTCCACCTGGAATCATTGACTGCCACAGGAATGAAAGGAGGGAGGGATGTGGCCTCTTTAATCATATTTTGTTTGTATTGATCAGTGTAAAGAACTGGTATTAATGTGCAAAGGAATGTGAGCATTTGTGTGATGTCAGGTTTGGAAATGCTTTATTTCTTGGGATCTTGAATTGCCTGTGATGCTGAGACTGTGATGAGGGACTGCTGAGCTCATTTCAGAGCAACTCAATTCTCACACCCTTCCTCTCTCCAGAATAAAAATACCCTTCCTGTGGAGGGGACACAGCTCAGACTCACAGGGAAGGGGCAGCTGAGGCTGTGTTTGCTTCCTGTGCTGGTTATTCCTCAAAGGGCGTAGGGGCACAGGGCCCTGTTTTTCAAATATCAGGGGCTCAGGAGGTGCTTGGGAAGGATGTACTATGAGCCTGGAAATGGAAAAGCATCTCATTTTAAATGTCAGGCTAATGAATTGGTGAGATTCAGGATATTCAGTTCACACTCATGGGGTGATTTGTGCCCACTAAAGAACCCCCTGTGAACTTTGGGTTTTCTCTGCTGCAGTTCCAGTGGCCCTTGTTGGTCCCCATTTGGAGCACAGGAGCTCCTGCCCACAGAGGGAGGTAATTTCCAGCTGTTTTTCCTCTTGGGCTACAAGGGGTGGCTTCATCTTCTGCACTTTAATGAGCAGCCACTCTTTGCCCACATTCAGTTGGGAGCTTTCTGTGCTGAGCTGCAGCCAAATGAGAAAGGGAAAAAAGCCCTTTTGAAGTGGAGAGGCAGAACCAGGAGAATCTAGTAGGACAGCAGTGTTCCAGGAGAGTTTAAACAGAGCAAAGAGCCCCAGCCTGTGGGCTTCCACACACCCCCCCCCCCCCCCCCCCCCCCCCCCCGGCAGTTCCCTTGCTGTATGTGGATTCCCAGATGCAAAATGTTCCAAATGCTTTGGGCAAGACCCATCTCTGGATGTCCCCAGGGGTGCAGCATCCAACAGGGTTGGTTCAGTTTGGGTGTTAAGTGTTTGGTGCAATTTTGCATTCAGGTTTGTTCTGTAATAACATGTCCAACACAAGTCCTGGGAGCAAATGTTTTTCCTTGGAAAATTAATTGGGGAAACAGAACTACAAAATGGAATGATGGAATATTGAGGAAATTCACTCTAATTGGATTGGCTGTGATTTAGGCTTTATTTTGAAACAGTGCAGCTGCTTTCACCCCTAATGCAGTTACTGAGTCACTGTACAAGGCACAAAGAGCTGGAGCTTTATGATCATCAGCTTACAATTAAATTTACAGGTAATTAATTTAGATTAAATTTACTGGAGATTTCATTAATGACTATTGGACTCCAGGAGACAGATTCCATCATTCATTCATATAAATTTTATTACAAAAAACATTGTTACAGTGTTTTTATTACAGGTTTTTTTCAAAGCTAACAAAATGATAAAAATAAAATCTGTCTCCTTGCTCAAAGCTCTTCCAAACATGACTGGGCACAGCCTTGAGCAATCTCACCTGGCTGGGATGTTTTCCCTGCCCTGAGCTGGGCACACCAGAGAGATTCCTCCCACTGAGCTGTTTTTAGGATGCTGTTTGTCACTGCTTGCAAACCTCAGGGCAGAGCCCACTCAGGAGAGCTGTGGGCTGCAGGAATCACAACCATTGGTCCATTACAGGGCTGTTCTGCAGCTGGATCTTCCCCAGGAAATTCTCTGATACCCTCTATTTTCCTCTCTCAGTCTCTCTTTAAAATCTGGACACCAGACTCCTCCCAAGTCAGTGAAGTGATTTTCTCACTTTGATGCCCATCTGTGAGAAGTGAAGGGAAAATCAGACAGTGGAATAACTGGTGTTGCTCATAACCAGCTGTTCTGGGAGCTCAGGAAGGTTTCCTCCAACATAAATTAATACTGTTTTCACCTCCAGTATAATTTTTTTTTCATTCTGGGGAGGTATTTTATGATTTTAACCGTGACATCCTCTGATGAGATGGTTTCCTGTTCCTTGCTCCTTGAAGTGCCAGGGTAAGGCTCACCCCAAGGACAGGGCCAAGGCAGGTCTGTAGCACAGGGATGGAGAATTACTGAGGAGGAAGAAGGAGAGTGGCCAGCAGCAGCAGGAACAGGAACAGTTGGACACCCAGCCGGGTAAATAAACACCAACCTCATTGTCCTGGGTGCAGCAGAGCTTTTTTGGTCTATTTTCTTATAAATACTTTGTTTATTTTGTGTGTGTACAATCCCACCCCAGCATTTCAGAAGCCTCATGGACAAGTCGATGTCAGTTTTATTCCTTTTTGAACACACACCAGTGTGAGACCAACTCAGCCTTACCAGTCCATAGCTCTACAGTGTATTCTGTAAGATATAGGTATGTGAGGAAAATTTCTTGGAGTTTTGTTTTGGCTGTACTGTATGTATTTGCTTCATTGGAAAAGCTGAAATCAATAAAAAATGCTGGAATTTCTTCAAGCTTTCTGGTTTGGATAGGTTTTTTTGTTGTTGTTGTTTTGCCACTGTTAGGAAAAAAGAAAGGTCTGAAAGGTCTGAAAAAACCCTGTTAGCCTGCAGCAGGAATCAGCTTGGACTGCTCTGCCTTATCCAACAGGATAAGGAAGCTGTAAATCCCATTTCCTCCAGTCTGGCACTGCCCTGCAAAGAGCAACTGTGGTCATTTGGTCTGTTCCTGCTGAAGCAGAGAAGCCTGAGGTCAGAGCTCCCCAGGGTCTGCAGCTTTCTCCCAAGGGGCAGCAGAGGGACAGCGGCAGGACAGCTTCAATCTCTGATCTCTGTGAGCAGGGACAGGACCCCAGGGAAGGGCTGGAGCTGTGTCAGAGGAGGGTTAGGCTGGATATCAGGGAAAGGTTCTTCCCCCAGAGGTGCTGGGCACTGCCCAGGCTCCCCAGGGAATGGGCACGGCCCCAAGGCTGCCAGAGCTCCAGGAGAGTTTGGACAGCACTCTCAGAGATGCCCAGGGTGGGATTGTTGGGGTGTCCTGGCCAGGGCTGGACTGGATGATCCCTGTGCATCCCTCCCAGCCCAGGATCTTCTGTGATTCCATGATTTCTTATTCAGTGGGTTTCTCTCCCAAGAGCTTTCACAGTCATCACTTCAGTCCATCATAAAGTTAATTACCATTTGTGTCACTGCTGAAAGGATCCAAAGGCCATGGCAGGGCAAACTCCTCAGTTTCTTCTGGACCTGCCCCACCTGAGCTGTGGTTGAAGCTCCCTGGCTCTGATATTTAAAAGCTGTGGTGAAGGTAAGGGGATCCTCCCCAGCTTCTCTCTGGGCCAGGCTGGGCAGGCCCAGCTCAGAGAAGCTCCTCACACAGAGCCAGTGCTCATGGCACTCAGTGACCTCTTCTGGACCCTTCCCACTATAATGATTTCCTTCCTGAGCTGAGGAGCCCACAACTCACAGGACAGAGGGTGAGTGATCCTGGGCTTGTGTTGTGCCATCATAGTCCTTCCTGATCTCTGCTCCATCCCTACCCATACCTGATACTCCCTCGGAGTCTTTGTTGAGCTATCACTGGGATGGGCTGGCCATGAATGGTCCATGGAGTCACCTGCACACCCATCTCACAAAATAAAAGATTATTTCACCCCATTCGTAACATTTCTCTGTGCTGATGTTTGTCTATCCTTTACCTCCCTTTCCTTACTGGTCTCTAGCTCTGCAAAATTCCACAGATACTTCCTCCATCCTCAGGATGTATCATGTATAGCAGCTTGTAGGAATCTTCCCCATTTCTCAAAGGCATCACAAGCTGGAAAAAGTAAATACCTGCTCTTCTCTGTTCCTCTCCTTCCGGAGTGCTTGTTGGGGGTTAGATTTTTTTCCTTTTTACTTGTGGAATTTTTTCCCTGTGGATTGCTAGGGAACTAATTGCTGGGTGCTTGTGGGTGCTTGACCAAGGCAGAGAAAGGACAGGGTGGGGGGCAGTTGCCCTCTCTTGCTCCTGGCATTGGAGAAGGCAGGTCTGGCTGCTGTTGTGGGAGGATTCTCGTTGTCTCCACTGGCTCCAGTCCTGAGAAAGTCTACCATCATCAGCTCCTGAGCTCCAGAACAGTTGAGTCCATCTTCTCCTGCCCTGTTGGGCTGACCCTGTCCTGCTGCCGCCATTTCTTCAGCACTGCTTTGAGGGTTTCTGCAGCACTGTGTCTCCTCCCCTGCTGTGACATCCCTGCTGCTCCAGCCACCACCACAGAGCTTTCTGCTCTCACCCAGAAGCCCGGGATTTTTCTACCGTTCCAGCCTGGTGCTTTCAAGTGAGATCAGACTGCCCCGAGCTTTGTGAGAACAAAGCCCCTCGAGGTCTTGCCTGGTTCTGTTTAGTATTATTGCTGTAATTGTCATTGTTTGTTTGCATTGT
>VZUI01085720.1:0-15130 GCA_013401135.1 Cettia cetti
GGGCACAGGGATGGGATAAGGATGGGCACAGGGATGGGATAAGGATGGGCACAGGGATGGGATAAGGATGGGCACAGAGATGGGATAAGGGTGGACACAGAGCTGGGATAAGGATGGGCACAGGGATGGGATAAGGATGGCACAGAGATGGGATAAGGATGGGCACAGGGATGGGATAAGGATGGACACAGGGCTGGGATAAGGATGGACACAGGGCTGGGATAAGGATGGGCACAGGGCTGGGATAAGGATGGCACAGGGCTGGGATGGGGATCCAGGACACGGGACACTCCCTGGGAAGCACATCAGAAACCAACCCACACCAAGCAACCATGGGAATATCTGCCTGTACTTTTGTGAGCAAACTTCTCCCCAAAATCTTCATGCAGGAGGGGTGTACTCCCTGCATCTGCTGGCAAGGAAGCAAATTTTCAAATTATTTTACACTCACCTTCACCACAAGTTCAAGTGGTGCTGTTCAGTTGGGGCTTTTAACAGAATCTCATCAAAACTAAGCAAAAAGTCCTAGCATGGTGATTCTAAACCTAAACTGGTTTTATTTCACCAAAGCCAAAAGAAGTGTGCCAGAAATCTGAGTCTCTCTGCACTAAACAGGCATTTTGCTGCTCACTGCTTTTCAGTGAAGTTCTCAAATCCTCACGGGTTTGTGTTCAGTTTTGTTCACTTCAGTATTTTGGCAATCATGAGTTTAATTGGTTTTTCAGGCAGGAATCCTGATGTTTCACTCCTCTTTTGCACCATCCCTTGGCAAATATAATTACTCTTTTTTCAAAAAAGGGGGAGAAATATTCCTTTTCATTGAAAAGGGGGTTAGAAACACAAGAAAAACCCAAGGTAGTGTTCATTTTTGTACTGCTATTCAACCAGAACTGATCCTGGGGATTTCCTCATCACATGCACATACATCTTACCAGAAGATTAATGATCAGCAGGCTGAACAGGTTGGATGTTTGTTTTTTTCCTGAGCGAGGAGCATGATTACATTTTAATCTGGAAAAATAGGTACACCAGCACATCTTTGTTTGGCTTGTAACTCCCTGAGTAGCTTCTGGGATTTGTTGTATAATATTTGTTAAATGGCTTAGTGGGAAAAAAAGAGCACAGAAGGAGCTCTAAAAATTATGAGAAGCCTTGTGGTAACAAAGAATATTTCCTCAAATGGATTGGGAAAGAGAAGACAAGCAATACAGCACATCAGTCATTTTCCAAATGGGAAGGAGCTCCTGGCTTTGTGGTGACAAGAGAGATTTTAAAATCAATTTTAAAAAAGAAAGGAAAAAAAAGAGATTTCTACATTAGTGCTGTAATGGCAGGTTTTTCAGAGGAAAAAGCAGGGTGGAAATAAGGGGGGAAAAGGAATATATTCTTCATCTTCTAAGCATTTTTTAAATCACTGTAGCTGAATCAGGGCCAGATGCTGTTTATGTCAAAAAGAAAACAAAAGACAAAGGGAAGGCGCTGCAGCCCAGAGTGGTACCGTCCTTCAGCTGCTCCTGAGCACTCCAAATTAACCTCAGCATTCCCCCAGCACCCCCACTGGGATAATGACATATTTTTGGGAGGCTGTTGATGGCATGAGAGCACAAACAGCAGTGAAAGGGCCTGCCAGGAGCAGCAGCTCCTGCACAGCAACCCCCACTTGTTGCTGCTGCTGCTCCTGGCCACGGGCAGAGCCTTGGTGTTTGTGCAGCCCTGCAGCCCTGGGCTGTGCACACTGAGATCCCTGTGCCCCACAGGATTCTCTGTGCTTTTCCTAGCAGATCATTAAGATGAGATGAATTTAAAAGCTGCCTTGAAGTGGGGCAGTGAGGCTGGAGCGTGGGCTGGGCGGGCTGCACGGAGCTGGGGCAGAGGAGAACAACCTGACAGGGCAGGATGGAAATTCCCCAGGCCCTGGCACCAGATCTGCTTCCCATGGACAAACCTCTGACATCCTGCTCTTCCTCTGCCTGCATCCCCAGGGAGGAAGGGGGTCCTGTCCCCCCATTTCCCAGAGGGAGGGGCACCCCTGGCACACGGCTAAAGGATGGCCACAGATGTGTGCTGAGCAGGAGAGAAATGCTGGCTGGGGGAGCCATTCCCTTCTTGCTCTTTTTTTGCTCTAGAAACAGAGACATTCCATGCTTTACCTCCTTGTTCTTTTTCAGAAAGCCAGTCCTGGCTGCTGTGGTTGGGTGGTGGGGTCTGTAACCCCCATTAGTCTGGGGGTGACCTCCCACAGTCGAGGCTGGGCACCCCTGGGCTGATACAGCTTCAAAAGTGCCCCTCTCCTGCCCTGAGCACGAGATTTGCCCTCTTGGAGGGGACTGACCCCCCTAGGAGCAGGTTCTCACCTCAGTTCAATTTAACTGCTTCCTGCAGTGCTGAGAGGAGCCTGGAAATGTCCCTCGAGCCACGGCCAGTGCAAACGCTGTTCCCCAAAGTGCAGTCTGTCCCCTGCCATCACCCCTGGTGTTCTCTCCGAGGTGCTGACGCTGCTGGTGCTCACCTACCCGCTGCTCCAGGGCCTGGCTGTGCAGCTGCACTCGGCTGTCACCGGCAGCTACATCCCCGGGACACATTCCATCGCCTTCGTCAACTGCCTCAACGAGCAGATCGCCAGGGACATCGCCAGGTACGGGGCCCTCCCCCTGCTCGCCTGCCTGGGGGCTTCCAAAAGCTGAATATTTCCTTGCCCCTCTGTACTTGGCATTTTAGGGGGGTGAGGCGCTGGCTCAGGGTGCCCAGAGCAGCTGTGGTGCCCCTGGATCCCTGGCAGTGCCCAAGGCCAGGCTGGACAGGGCTGGGAGCAGCCTGGGGCAGTGGGAGGTGTCCCTGCTCGTGGCAGGGCGTGGAGTGACATCATTTTTAAGGTTCCTCCCAACCCAAACCGTTCTGGGATTCTGTGATACCCGAGCAATGCTCCTTTCCACTGACTCTGTCACAGCCCTGGCCAAGAGCTGCTCTGTCCCAAGGAGAGCTGACATCGGCCTCTGAAGTCATGGTAACAGCAAGCAATTCTCAATTCATTTCACTGCTTTTCATGACCCTGAATTTCTGGGTTCTAGGATGGATTCAGCTCCAACCTGAAGTTCTCTGATCTGCCACAGTCTTTATTCCTCTCTAGAACAGCACAGAGAACAAAATGCCAGCAGGGATATTTATAGAGAGGCACAAAGCACAGTGCTCTGACATGAAAATAAAGGAAACATGAAAGGGATCCACAACAAACACTTGTGAGACACCACTCTGCTCGCCAGGCAAACTTCAGGGAATGAGGGCTCCTCCTCGATTTTTTTTCCTTCTTCTATTTTAATATATGAGATATTTTGTGTGATGTTTTGCATGCAGAGTTTTTTTTCACACATCTGTCAGTCCCTGACTCAATGGATGGTCTGTTCAAAGAACTGAACCCGTGTTGCCTGGGGAAGTGTTTATGATGGACCATGAAGTTTCCTGCAACACCTCCTGCGCTCCTTTCCTGCTGCCCTGCTGCTGCCAAAACCCCTCCATCTCCAGCAAAGTGCTCCCAAACATGCTCAGGAACTCACAGGCTACTGAAAGGGAGTTTGTGTCACTTTAAATACTGTAACTGTATTAAGAAATTCAAATAGAATTTATGTCTGCACTGCTTGATGTCTCCTAAAAAAAAAAAAAAAAAAAAAAAAAAAAAAAAAAGAGTAACTGTACCTGGTGAAAAGAGCCTCAGTTCCTGAAAATGCCTCATCTTAACAGCTTTGCAAACGCCTTCCACGCTTTGTTCCTCATCTTGCAGGGAAGGGAGAGGGGATAAATCACTCCCCTCGCTGAGATATTTGTACTTTGGTCGTGGTTTTACTGGTGGAGCAATTATTCCTTTGTTCTGGAACTGGGAGCAATGAGCCCTGGTTGCAGGGGTGACACAGAACTTCCACACTCCTTTTCCCTCACTCCTTTTCCCTGTGCTGTCGTGTTTATTCTTCCTTTGCACTGCCCAGTGGAGCACTCACTCAGATGGATCAGTCTGCAAGGAAATTTTCCACTGGTTTAAGGAGAAGGGGTTCAAGCTTTGGGAAAGCAGAAGAGCTGCAGGTAGAATTCAGCATCTCGAGACCTTCTTGTCTGTCCTGGGAGGAGCTGACCCCCTCAGCTGGGTGGTGTCCCCCAACTTGCCCAGCACCCTGCCAGCCCCCACTGCTGCCTTAGATTTCTGCTTATCATTTTCTTTGCTTTTCTGCTTATTAATATTTAATCTGCCTCACTTCAGGGCCTATTGTGAGGCACAGACAAAGAGACACACAGCTAAGTGCCCAACCCAAAGCTATCATGTATTATGCAGACATTTTCCACAGATCACATTCAGCTTCTTACAATGTTCTCTGTTCCCCTGGTGGCCTCTTGTTGCTGCTCAGCTTGCTGGGACAAAGTTCAGGATCTCAGTTAGGATCTCAATTTATTGGGACAGAGCACTGAAACCAAAAAGTTCCTGTGCTAAGGAGACTTGCAAGTTTGCAGGCAGCAAATCCAAACTGATTTGTGCCATGTGTGACATGACAGGCACAGCAGGGGTGGCTCTGCTCGTGCTGCTGCACTTTGTTGGTCTAAAGATTAACTCAAGATGCTCCACGAGCATTAAATGCCTGGAACTGCCTACACATGGTGAGAGCAAACAACCCTGAGCCTCCTGGGGTGCTTTTCCTCCCCAGCCATGGTCCCCCAAGGCAGTGTTAAAGAAATCCGAGGTGGAGTCACTGGTGCCCTGCCTGAAGGGAGCTCTGAGACAAAGGCCAGACACTGCTCTGGCCACAAAACACAACATTTGTCCCTTTTCTTCTAAAAATCCTCCCTGAGATTGCTTCAGTGCTCTGTAATCTCTGAAGTATCACTTTTGCTGGCAGCCCTGAGCAGCTCTGCAATAACAAACCAGCCCACAACTAAGGGAGGCAGCCCGAGGGAAGGAATTTATTTGGGCTTCAGATTTCTAGGACATTTTGGGTTGGAAAACCTTGCTGTTGTTAATTTAACAAGATGCACATTTTGGCTGCTCTGGCAGGAAGGGGCACAGCTGGACAGTGGCAGACAAAGCCCTTCCTGTCCCTCCCAGGGTCCAGTCCCTGCCCTGGTGACCCCACAGCCAGAGGGGCACAGGGCTGGCACTGGGCAGGGTCCTTCAGGCCAGGAGCAACACCCAAACTCCCCCCTCAGCACAGGGAGGGTCCCAGAGCCCTCCAGGAGCCCTGACCTGAAATATCTCCAGCCAAATTCACCTTTGCCTCTGTTTTCCTCAGGGTAATAAGTAACCCAAAATTCCCTGTCTCCAATGTCAAAGCTGCTGCTGCCAGTCCTGGGCAGCACGGAGGAATGTCCCCATGGCTGGGGAATGTCCCCATGGCTGGGGGTGAGCCCTGAGCTGGGCTGGCACTCACTGCCCTCCTGCCTCCCCAGGGCCATCATGGATAAGAAACTGGCTGCCTACGTGAACATCCTGCCCAAGAGCTCGGCCCTGTAAGTTGTGCTGGATATTCCCCAGCTCCGGAGGAGCAGAGCTGGGCTCTGCAGGGAGGGGAGGAGGGCATGGCCACAGGCCTGGCTTTGCTGCAGGCTCTGTTTGCTGTGGCAGATGCTGGGGGTGACTCTCACCGTGCTCAGAGCTCCTTGAGGAGCTGAGGGGCTCTGAGACTGCCCTGGAGATCGTCCATTTATTGCTTACCTGGCTGCACAGACACCCAGCACTTTAGGGTTTGTGGTCCTGAGGACATGGTGCCCGTTATTAGAGGCTCTAAAAAGCAGCCAAGGTAGGGACCAGAAAAAGCCTTTTAAAAATTAAGCAGCTTTTTCAGGCAGGAAGAGCAGCGGGTTTGACCTTGGAGCAGGCCCAGCCCTGCTCTGCAGGTGTCCTCAGCTGTCCACGCACAGGGACGGCACTTGTCAGAGGGGACCAAAGCCCCAAAACAGCTTCTCCTCACAGAAACCCCCTGGCAGAGGTGAGGAGCAGACCCCAGCACAGCCTCCCTCGGGAGGGGATCCCCACATCCCCCCCGAGGGCAAAGCCAGTCGTGCCCGGATTCCCCACATCCCCCCCGAGGGCAAAGCCAGTGGTGCCCCGATTCCCCACATCCCCCCCGAGGGCAAAGCCAGTCGTGCCCGGATTCCCCACATCCCTCATCCCCTGCAAAGCCAAAGGGGCCCCGCTCCCGCACGGCCCCGGCTGCTCCAGCTGGATTCTGCTCCGAGCCTGCTCGGGAGACACCGCGACGCCTCCGAGCCCTCCCGGAGCAGGAGCCCCGCGGGCTGATGAGATCAGGACGGGCTCCTGGCAGCGGAAATGTTTGGAAAGGTCATTTCTGACTCATGAGAAGCGCGGCTCCTCTCCTGCAGGGAAAGAGAGGAGGAAAGCTCAGCCTCCCAGCCACGGTGCCTGCAGGCACTGTCCCCTGCCCCTGCTCAGAGCGGGGCCACCCCACGGGACAGCCCAGCCCCGGCACCGCTGCCCTGCCAGTCCCCCTGGGCAAATTCTCTGGAGGAGGCTCTGCTCCATAAATCCGGGGTGCTCACTCATGTGCTCAGCAGTTTTGGGGCCAGCAATGCTTCTTGAGCCACTTTGTAAACAAATGGCCCCGTGCAAAAAGCAGCAAGCAGGGAAAGTAACCGGAGAGCTGGCACAGATGGATTTGCTGATGCTGCTTTTCTTTAAATCCAGGTATTTCTGGAAAGGGGAACTGGAAGAATCCACTGAAATACTGCTGGTAAGTGATGGTTCCCTACATCACAAAAATCCCTCTTGCCAAGGGCCCCAGCTGAAAGGGGCTGCAGGGAGGTTTGGGGAGGGTGGCAGCAGCTCCAGGGTCTGGGAGCATCCCCCAGGGAAGAGCTCTGGCAGAGCTCCTGTCACTCCCCGGGCCGTGCTGGGCAGTGGAACTGCACATCAGGATCCCTCCACACCTTCACACCCCCCTTGGGGTTTGTTTGGGTTTTTTACTCTCCACAGCTGGTGAAAACAAGGACATCCAAAATAGGGGAATTGTCCAACTACGTCAGGTGAGGCTCCACAGGAGCACGGGGTGCCCCATCCCAGGTAGGCTGTCACCCCCTGCTCCAGCTTTGGGAGGTCCTTGAGCCCCCTCCCACCCGGGGAGGGTGGGTTTAGTGTTCCTGCTGTATCTCACAAGCCAGAAAAACCCAGAGATGGCATCAGCAAAAAGGAAAAGGTGGCAGAAATATCAACTGCGCCGAGCCCTCCAGGCTGGGTGGGAGGCGGGATTCTGCTCCTCACACAGGTCATTCCCTGCCGGATTTCCTGCATTTCCCGAGCCGGGAGCACGCTCAGCTCCGGGCCAGGCCCCCGGCAGCCTGCGGTAAACCCCAAACTCAAAGCAGAATCCCCAGAAAGGAGCTGCGGGTGCTTTGAAGTGCGGGAGGGCGCGGGGCAGGAACGGCGGCGCGGAGCTTCCTGCGGGGCTGACTCTGCTGCTCCGCGCCTGTTTCCACTTTAGATCCATCCACCCCTTTGAAACCCCCGAGATCATCAGCCTGCCTATCGACCAGGGCAACCCGCTCTACCTGCGGTGGATAGGGGAGAGCGTCCCGCGGGACTGAGGAGCGCGGAGTGATGGGGAAGCGCCGCCCGCAGCAGAAGCCGGGGATGAGGATGCGAGTATCCGGACACTCGGGGCTGCCTCAGGCGGTGTCAGCAGCGAATTCCGGCTGGGAGCCGTGGCCTGGCAGCCCCCGCAGCGCCGTGTGTCCCCACGGGCAGCCCTGAACCCTGCCTGGCCCCCGCTCCCAGCATCCTGCCCGCAGGCTGCAGGATGTGGCCGTGCCGGCTCCCAGCGCGCTGCTGGAGCCCCGCAGGAGCCGAGCCGGCAGCAAACTCCGGCAAACGCCGCCAGGATTCGGCAGGAGCCGCGGGCAGCGCGCACAGACACTCACGGAGAGCTGGGATGAGCTGGGAGCATCCACAGCTCAGCGAACACGAGTCCAGCAGGACCCTGCCCTGCGTCCCCACCCCCACCTGAGCTCTCTGCAGAGCCCAGGTGGAGCTTTGTACAAAGATCCTCACGTTAATGGTTTATGGGGTACAACTTCTGGAACGTTTTCGAGTTGTTTATGTGACTGGGAAGGGAATAAAGAGGAGCATTTCTTACCTGGACAGGCTCTCGTGGTCACAGCTGGGCAGGAGCAAGGGCCTGGCCTGGGCTGGCACACCTCAGGCACAGCTCACCTGGCACAGGGCACAGGGTGGGCACTGGGCACCCCAGCTCAATGACCCTCACACCACAGAGAAACAGTGATGTTGAAAAAAACCCACTTTTTAATTGTACATCAGACATATTAATTACAACTTGGGTACAAGGAGAGTTGCTTACAAGCAGCAACCTGAGCTCAGGAATCAGAAGGTGCACAGAGTTGTTATAATCTCTATTACAGCAAATGCAAAATATACTCTGCAACAACAACAAAAAAAATACTTTTAAAGGCTCCACATTCAATTTTCTGCAAGAAGCCAGGAGAGGAGGAGAGGGAAGAGAGAGGGAGCAGAGAGGAGCCAGAGCCACATCCTGTGGGTGCCTCCACGAGTGTGCCATCCACTGGCACATCCCACAGGCATAACCCAGCTCAGCCCTGGCACAGCTCTTGGCAGCCCCTTGGAGGGGCTCCACAGGCACCAAGAAAGGGAAATATTTGAAATGATCCTTCAAGGACAAAGCTAAGGCAGGGCAGGGAGTTCTCCAGCTGCTGGGATGGAGGAGCTGGCAGCACCTCTCCCAAAAGGACAGGGACACTGCTGCAGGTGAGACGAGGTCCCACAGGCACAGGTGGGACAGGGCAGGGTCTGCAGAGGGACAGGACCCCAGAGCCCACAGGGCCCATCCTCCATCCCATGGGGCAGCCACGGTGGGAGGGGGGACAGAGGAGGACATTAAAAATCTCTCTCTAAAGGAAAAAAAAAAAAAATCAAACACATCTATCTGATATTGGAATCTCTTTTAAAAAGGAAACTGCTCTGCTCCTGCCCAAGCTGGCAGTATTGCTTTGTTAAAGGAGGGAGCTGCTCCTTCTCTCCTGCAGACAAATCAATCCAGTGCTCACAAACATCACCACTGGGAGAGAGGCACAGCCAGGAGGCCACAGGGATGAGCACAGGGGTGAGCACAGGGGTGAGCACAGGGACCCCAATACAGCCCCTCCCCCTGCCCCTGCTGTCCTCTTCAGCCTTTTTTGGTTTGTCTGCTGGTTTGGCACATTTGGGATGAAGATTCCTGTAGAAACAAAGGCCTTGGGCTCTGTGGAGTGCCCAGGGTGATTTTAAGGCAAAGGAGGATTTTTTTGGACCATCTCTTCCAAGATCCTGATTGTCAGTACAGGGAAATGAAGCTGGTGCAGCAGCACACACAGTCCAGGGGTGGGGTCAGAGCACTTCTCCCCGTGGCTGCAACAGCCACCTCTGGGCTGGTTTGGGGCATTTTCCTCCGGTATGGAACAATCCCCATTCCCTTAATGAGGTGGAAAACCCCGAGAGCTGTCCATGGGCACAGGGACGAGCTGTGAGAGCCCAGGGGGGAGGAGGGGCTCCTGTTTTGGCAGCAGGACCCCCCCCGGGGCTGCTCAGCCAGGCTGGGGCACCGGGGCGAGCCAGGCACAGGCCGGGGTCCCCCCGTGTGGGCAGGGTGTGGGGTGCCCCCCAAGCTGTGCCAGGGGGACCCTGCCCTGCTCTGAGCACCCCCGGGCTCCACCAGGCTGGGCCACGCTCTGCAGAAGCACGGCCAAGGAACTAAAAACTGTTAACATTTTAAAAGAAGAGAACGTCAGGGCTTCAGGTTTCATTCCTGGGCAGCGCTGCCGGCCTGGGCGCTGCCCCCACCCGCCGGGACTGGGGAGGGGCCCTCGGGACCGGCGCCTCTCCCGCGCCCCACGGGCCTCCCCGGCAGCCCGACCTCCTCCGCCCCGGGAGAGGTCTCGGGGCTGGCAGGGGTCAGTAGGGGGTCGTGCCTTCCCACTCCACCAGGTACTGCACCTTCCCCTCCAGCGTCACCCTCCGGGCCAGCACCTGGTACTTCTCCCCGCACACCAGCCGGCCCGCGGCCCCGAAGTAGCTGCTGATGGAGGATTTGAGGTGGGACAGCGAGGAATCATCCTCGCTGATGCTCTCGAAGGTGTGGCTGTCGATGCCGCCGTCGGGGCGGTCGGGGCCAGCCGCTGCCTCGCTGTCCTCGGGGGTGGGCGCGGCCGGGCGCCCGCCCTGCTCGGCCCCTCTCCTCTTGGCCCCCGAGGCGTAGGCCGGCACCGCCAGTTTGCGCTTGCGGCTGCCCACGGTCCTGCGGCTGCGGGGGGGGGCACGGGGCAGGAGTGAGGGCAGCACCCAAGGGTGCCCCCCCAGCGCGCTGGATTCTGGAGGGAGCACCCCGGGAATTTGGGGAGCCCGGCAGGGACCGAGGCTGAGCACCCAGCGAGTGCCACTCTGCCACCCCCAGCCCGTCTGGGGACAGGGTGGGACAAGAGAGGGGGACCCAGGCCCTCGCCCCCCCGGCCGTGCCACCGGGACCCCTCCGAAGGGGCAAGGGGGACAGTCCCCACCTGGACTCGTAGGAGAGGCTCGTGCTGGCCGAGCCCGAGGTGCTGGTGGCATCAGTGGAGTCCACATCCGACAGGAAAGCCTGTCCTGAGCCGGCACTGGGGAGGGGACAGGGGGGGATGGGACAGGCTGGGGTGCAGCACCGCCCCCAGCCCGGCACGGGCAGCACCCCCGGCCCCCCCGCACCCCCGCCCCGGCTGCACGGACCTTCTCAGGCTCTGGATCTCATCCAGGCTGAAGTCGAAGATGCTGGCCAGGTGGTGGTTGGTGCTCCAGGCCGAGGTGAAGTCGCTCTGTCACAAAAACAAGCTCACTCCTCACTGCCTGGCGCTGCCAGCACCCCGCCACCGGCCCCCCGTGCTCCCCGGGCAGGCGACAGTCCCCCGAGCGGGGGACAGGAGCTGTCCCTGCCCGCAGGAGCGCCGGGAACTGGCGGGCAGCCCCAGGGCCGGGTGGCAGGCTGGCTGCGGAGAGCAGGGGCCGGGGACTCACGCTGGGAATGGCATCCTCCAGCAGGAACTTGGCCCTGGTGCGCCGCGCTCGCCGCTTCTGCTGCTGCAGGCTGCAAACAGGCCGTGAGGGGGGCGCGGGCAGGGGGCTGCTGCTGCTGCTGCTGCTGCTGCGGGAGTGTCCGGGGCCGCGGGGCCACTCACCCGTCCTTGTGGGAGTATTTGCTCTTCCCCCTCTTCTTCAGCTCGCAGGAGCCGCTGTCGCCCTCTCCGGGCGCTTTCTCCGGCAGCACCTTGCTGGGGGGGTTCGGGGGGACGCGGATCCGCAGGCGGAAGATGCATTTCTTCTTTTTGATCTCCTTCCCGCACAGGAACCTGGGCGGCGGGGGGCAGTGAGCCCCCCCGGGCCGGCTCGGCAGCATCGCGCATCCCCCCCTGCGGCCCCCCCCGGGCTCACCTGCTCTTGTAGCTGTTGAGGGCGTTGAGGAGGTGGGGGCCGCGCTCGGAGATGGGGGTGCCCGTCAGCTGCGGGAGGGGGGCAGGCAGCGATCAGAGCCCGCTGGGTTGTGCGGAATCCAAACGGGCGGGGGGAACCCGAGCTGCGGCTTTCGGCTCCCGCCCGGGGTCGGGGAGGGACGGAGGGGGGGAGGGAGGGAGGGAGGGAGGGAAGGCCTGGCCAGAGCCACCCGGGCCCGGCAGTGCCGCCCTCGGGGCCGCCCCGTCCCGCCCCGGTTTCCAGCACGCCGTGGGCTGAGTGCTCCCCCAGCTGCAGCTCCCGCCGGGAAAGGCGTCAGGTCTGACAGCCCAACAGGAAAATCCCGGCGCAGAGGAAGGGGGTTGAGCTGCTGTGGGGCAGGAGCTGCCCTGCTGAGCTGGGGTTACGTTTCTCACTCCCAGGGCTGCTCTCCAGCCCAAGCCCGGGGGTGTTTGTACCTTCCCGAGCTGCAGAGGGTCCCAGTGGTGGTTCACAAAGGCCAAGATCTCCTCGAAGTCAAAGTACTTCTTCTTGCTCTGCACACCCAGGTTGTAGAGGGCGAGGTGGACGATGTCCACCCTGCAGCAAAGAGGGGCACGGGGTCAGCAGCCCTGGCAGGATGGTGCCACCACCATGCCCCGCTCTGCCAGTGCCACGACAGCTCCCAGGTCCTTCCAAAGCCACCACTGGAACCTTCCCACCCTTCCCAGGGGAAGCAGCCTAGCCCAGGAGAGCACCCCACAGCCAGGACAGCATCCCTTGAGCTTTGGGGAGAGGTGGGACGCTGCCTGCAGCTGGGGGAAAAGCCAAACACACCATCCTAGAATGCTTTGTGCTGGAAGGGGGATTGAAAATCATCCAGTCCCAGCCCCCTGCCACGGGCACCTTCCATTAGACCAGGTTGTCCCAAGGCCTGTCCAGCCTGGAGCTGAACACCTCCAGGGGTGAGCCCGGGGTCCCAGAGCCCCCCGGGCACATTCCAAAGGAGGCAGAGCCCGTTCCTCACCATCTCAAGGGCAGGCGCTTGATGTACTCCGGTCCCTGGTTGCAGACAGAGCAGAAGAACACATAGAACCTGGAAAACATCAGGGCCAGAAAACATCAGAACCTGGAAAACATCAGTGCAATGCTGGGGGTGAGCACCGGCCCCAGAGCCGTGCAGGGCCCGGGGCTGGCCGGGAGGGACAGAGCCAAGGGGACAGCAGGGCCGGGTCCAGCGGGGCTCTGTGGGGCAGGGCCAGCAGAGCCGTGTGGGCGTGGGGCGGGTCGGGGACACAGCCGGGATGTGCCATCAGTGCCTCCTGGGAGCCACCTGAGCCGTGCCCGGAGGGCTCGTACCGATCTCCGAACATCATGGGGTCGCTGAGGCACTGCGTGCAGGCTTCGTGGAACCACTGCCGGCAGCGGTAGCACTGCAGCATCTTCAGGTACCACCTGGCAGGGGCAGCAGAACGGGGACAGTGAGGGCAGCGGGCGGCGGCCACTGCCCCTGTCCCCTCCCAGCCACGCAGCCTCCAGCCAGGGAGGGAAAGCGTGTCCCTAACTGGAATTTCCGGAGAGCCAGACTGCAGTGGGGGGGAGAGCAAAGCCGCTGGCCCCAGGGCAGTGCCCTGCCGGCCGCGATGGAACAGCCCCACCCCGCTGCCACCTCCCTTTCCCCCCCAGGAGGGTGGCACCAGGCAGGGCCTTACTCTCCGGGGCCCCCGCAGTAGCAGTAGCACTGCTGCTGGTTGGTGCGGTGCGGGGAGTCCCACTCCAGCAGCTCGGGGTTGTAGGACAGCACCATCTTCACGGCCTGCAGCGTCCTGGCGATGGCTCCTTTCTTCAGGGCCCCCCCTTTCTGTGGGCGAGACAGGGCCGGGGGCAGCAGAGCCTCCCGGGGCCCCCGGCCCGCCGGGACGGGCAGCGCTCGGAGCCGGGGGCGCGGGGCGGCCGCACTCACCCGCACTGCCAGCGCGAAAATGCAGCGGCGGCAGAACCACGGCGTCCCCAGCGGGCCCTCGCCGCCGCTGGCCACCGGGATGTGGCACTGCTGGTGATAACCTGCGGGGCGGAGCGGGTCAGCGCCGCGGCGCCGGGCGCGGCCGAGCCCGGGGTGGGACCCCCGCACTCACCCAGCCCGCACTTCCCGCAGATGAGGATTTCGTTCCTGGGGCCCGATTTCTTCCCCAGGCAGATGCTGCACTTGGGCTCCTCCCCCGGGACCCCGGCTGTGGGACGAGGGTGACAGAGGTGGCACGGCACGGTCCCACGGCGCGGCAGCGGGAAAGGGAGGCCGGGGCGTCACTCACCATGCTGGATGTCCTTCCAGAGCACCCAGTACTTGGAGTTATCCTCAAACGTGACGAGGCAGCTCTGCTTGGAGCCGCTCACCTGCCGGAGGAGAGCAGGAGAAGGCTTGTGGGGCAGCTGCCATGCCCAGCACTCCCCTGTTCTCCTCGGTGCCCGCTCCCTCTCTGGGCGCCGCGGGCACTCGGGTTTGGGGCAGGATATCAACCCGAAATGTCCTGCTGACCAAAGACACGTGGCAGCCCGGGCCAGCACCCCAAGAGCCGCGAACTGGGCCCCTCAGCGGGCCCCCCGCACCCCGCGTTACCCTCTTGATCTTGCCGAGGTAGTAGAGGCCGTCTGTCCAGCGGCACAGCACGTACTGCCCCTCGCTCAGCCGCACCATCAGCTCCCGGCAGCCGCCGCCCCTCCGCGCAGGGCCCGCTGCCGCCTGGACGCGGCCGGCGCACACATCCCGGAGCAGCGGGCTCAGCTCCGCGCTCTCCATCGGCACAGCCTGCGGGGACACACGCGCTGCCACCTGCCCCAAGGCACGGCACAGCGGCATCCCCGCGAGTTTTGCCCGGCAGGACCGAGGCTGGAGGCGGTTCAGCCCCACCAGCAGGGGCTCAGGACACTGCAAAACAGAGCTGATGAGAAGGATCCTTTCCACGAAATCCAGGCAGCGGCCAAAACCTTTGCTGCTGGTGAACAAGAGGGGATTAACCCCCGGCAGGCTCCCGCGGCGCTGGGACACGCCGCAGGTCCGCGTGGTTCAGTTTTGGGAAGGGACACATGAGAAATAAAAGCTTTAAATTTACTGTGATTTTAAAATCACGATTTCCGCGCTGTTTTGCCGGCTCCCAAACCACCGGGACTGCTGCAGGAGCAGGGATGTGCCAGCACCACCCACGGCGGCGGCCAAATGTCACCGTCACGAGGTTTGGGGTGCAGGAGGCAAAGAAACCACCCACAGCAGAGCTGCGATCGCAAAGGACGCCACGGAAACGACTTGAAGGGGACTTTTCTCCCCTGGGCGCTCCCGTCACGGCCACACACGTGGCCTCATGGCACCACGCGTGTCCCGGCGCCGCGGATCGCGACACGAGCCCCCTCTGCCCGGTCCCTGCCATCCGTGAGGGCTCTCCCGCTCCCCGCCAGCCCCGGGACGGGCAGAGCGATCCCACTCACGGCAAAGCCCGGCTCTCACCGGCCGCGACACGTCCCGGCAGCGACACCGGCCGGGTCCCCGCGTGGGAGCGCGGTGGCGGCTCCGCTCCGCGCCCCCGGGGCTCCCGCAGCCCCCCGCGCTTCCCTCCGCTCCCCGCGGGGCCCCCGCCGCTCCCTTCCCGGCGGCTCCCGCCGCTCTCCCGGCCGGCCCCGCAG
>VZUI01085722.1:0-64400 GCA_013401135.1 Cettia cetti
AAAAAAAAAAAAAAAAAAAAAAAAAAAAAAAAAAAAAAGAGGACAGGGTTGTGTCCCAGATTTGCATGAACATCAAAACCTTAAAAGGCTTCAAAAAGCATAAAGAAAAATCCATTAAACCAGGTTTGTTAAACACAAAGGCACTATCTTATTCTACAAAGCCTTTAAAACCTGCAATGCTGAAAGGTGAGATGATATATAGAGGAACTAAAACATTTCTCTTTTCTTGGGCATTCCCTATCGTCTTCATCAAAGTATATTGGACTTGAGGATGCTCTCAACCCCTTCTTATACTATCTGAAACAGATTTGTTGCTGTCAAAATCAGACTTTTCTTATTTGTTATTAAATACTGTCATTACCTTTCTGTGATAATAATATTACATTGCAAAATACTAAAACAGTATGGGCAAATGCTCATGCTGTCCCCTCCTCCCATTAATACAACTCCATTTATTTCTCCTAAATAGTACTTCCTTTCCCATGCCTAGAACTCTTGCATACCCAGACAGAAGCTTCACAAATTGAAAAGGGTTTTTTTCTTTGGAAAAAACTGGTTCTACTAGATTAGTCCAGCTCTACATATAAAGAGAAAGTCAAAAAGTCAGAAATTACTTTTGGAAAAATGCCACCTGGAAAAATGACATCCTGTGGGAATAACTTCATTGAGGTCAAAATTTCACTTGCGTATTCAAAGAGATAGTTAAAATTTCACTAAAAGGCTTTTCAGAATCAAAGGAAGGAGAAGACCTGAGATCAGGCTATTAACTGGAGTAAAAAGACTGCACAGCAGACAATTTCTACAAGATAAGTAGAAAGCAGCAAGACTTTCATGAAGTTGCACAATTTTTTTCCCCTCAACAGGACCTACTAATATCTTCTTACTATGAGGTTTTGAATTGCGAGCAGCAACATAAAAATGAACAGCTAGATACGAAATATAGATCTAATCTGTGAGCTCCAGTCAATACTGTGACTGTATTATGGGGTGAACCAAATATTGCAAGTAAGTATATTAAATTTATATTCCTGCTTCACTTGTATGGTGCAGGCTTACCATTTATTGTTATGTGAATTTTATAAACAGAGTGGCCAGTTACTTGTCTCTGCTAGAAACCCACTGGAGCATTTTCATTGTAGGTATTACACTCAATGAAATCAAAGGATATTCTAACATTTAAGAGCCATCCCATGAGGACATGGAGCACTTATTTGTCAGTAGTTTTATTTGGTTTTGTCAATTCTCTAAATATGTTAAGTATAACACCTGCTTAGCTCGTGCCTTCTCCAGGACTTCCATTAAGAAGGGAGTTTATGTAGTTTGGGTTTCACTGCACTCAGATATTTCTCAGTTCACAAGGGGTTTATATTTGTGTAGAAGACTACACTGTACACATGATGATAACACCTCCATCCCAGAAAGCAAAAAAGAAACTAATTTAAGAGTAGTTCCTCTTGAAAAAAATGATCTATTACTTTGGTGTGAATAATATTAATAGAAAATTTAGAACCTAATAAAATGTTTAAGATTTATATAATTTGTCCAATTTTACAAAATATAAATGAAACTTTCCTACCCAAAAGCAGCACCACACTCTATAATACTTGAATTGCATTAAATCCACTTTGTAATTTCTAGATTATACCTCTCTGTCTTCTAATGTAGATGTCCAAGGTAGTAAATTTTCAGGCAGAAATTTTAAATTTTAGTATAAGAATATATCCAAATACCATACGTGTTGAAAATTAAACTGAAAATGCCTTATAAAGCATATTTGATTGTATAAAACTGCAGATTTTTTTCATCTGAGACTGTTTGTGCAACCTTCAAACCAGAGGTTCCTCTAATCCATGGTATTCCTAATTGGGGATGTTGGAGTGGAGGAGCTGTATTTCAAGAAGTGGTGAGACAGTAAAAAAGTTAATCTAATAAAATACTCACATTCTGTAGATACAAAACCAAAAGGAGCTTGAGGAGACCACTTTTCTAAGGAAGCTACACACCTCATGGGAAACATTTAGTGTCATGGTCCAGGTGAAGCTCCTCCCTTTACCTTGCCCATCTGTTTAGAGTTAACTATTTGGGAGCCCATTTCCTGCTGTCTTTGTAATTACAAATCAGAGCCCCAACGGTAATGAGATACCAATTATGCATTTAAAAACAGTTCTGCGTTTAGTGACAGTCTAGCAGTCCGAGAAATGAACTTAGAATTAGGAATGTTAAAAAAGAGGAGCTTTCCCTGCTCAGAATAAAAATACATAAAAGTATATTCTTGTGGTAAATAAACATCAACATCTATAAACACTAAGGCTAAGAAATATGAAGAGGCATGATTATCTATTTTTGTGTACATATATAAAAAATTGGTTGCAGATCTCAATGAAGATGACATGTGGACAGATCTGGTGCATATTGTGAATTACGGGAAGCATGAAATCTACACTACCTAAGGAATTTCCAAGCTCCCATTTCCAAGCTCCAATTTTTTGAATCAAAGTAGAAAAAGGAAATGTCTCCTTTCCAGGCTGCTGTACTACCTTAACTTGATGCTGAGTATGTTGCTTACACCGTCTGATCCTCCCCACCTCTAATACTGCTGTGCAGATTCAGACACACTACTGTACTACTTAAGTTTTCCAGTTTTCTCTCCATATACAGCAGTTGTCTTGGCTGTCTTTACCACCCATGAATGCCTTGGCTGTATAGAGGGCCACTGCCAAATCCAAGGTTTTACTATATATACAACAGACTCAACAGGTAACAGGCAATTATCAAGCAAGATAATTTCAGGCAATCAGCTCAGTGCCTTAAAGAGTAAGAAAAAAAAGGACAATTTCTATTGAGGTGTTAAGCTGCATAGAAATTGAAGCGCAGTAGAAGGACAAGAATAGGATTGATTAGAAGCTATGATATGTTCACAGATCATGCTGGGAATCTCTGGTAAGCACAATGCATCCTTAATGCAAATCAATAATGACAGTCTGACGATGGCCCTTGAGAAAGGAAGTGCAATCAAGCTGCTGCTCCAAAAGACAGAGCCAGTCCAGCAGTGAGCTCATGAGTTCTCTCTTCACAGCGTCTACAGGAGTGAGGAATTCATCTGATAATTAGAGAAGTTCAAATGATTTTTGCTGTTAAGTAGGCTGTGAAATTCAGGAAGGTATTCTGGGTTTTGCTTTATAATGGCACAATTACTCATTGACAGAGCACAGTGGCACCATTGTGGTGAGCCACTAGCAAACATGAGCCTCATGAGCTGCAGACGATGCATAATTTGACCAGAAGTTGTAAAGTTTCCCCCAGATTGTCTTGGGAACTTCAAAAACCCACTTTCAGAGCCATGAAGTTTTGCAGTAGCTTTTTTAGAGAGAGGAGTTACAAAAGGAAGGCATGTATTTACCTGCCATCCCCCAATCTTAGATGCTCATCTGTAATCACGTGGGCCCTGTTCACCAGGGAACAGTAGGCAGGTAGTAATTTTTACAACGTTCACTCATTTATTTCAACACAGCGTCTAGAGTTATTTGAATTGTAATGGAAAGGAAAAAAGGAAGCATACTGCACTCCTAACAACCACACTTCTGTCTGAAAACAATGATTTCTTAAAGCTATTTTACTGAAATTTCAAATCTAGGCACACAGTTGGCAGGAAGCTCTACCCCTGGACCAAGGAACAGATGGAGAGGAGATGAGAGGGCTCGCAGCAGCCCTTGTGAGGGACACTCATGGCCATTAACTGACCCTGTCTCTTGTCCCCTTGCCTGAGTAAGTGTGGGGAGGGACAGAAGTCAGGAGGGGCAGCCTTGAGACCACTTCAGACACCTGCAGTGTAATGGTTCAAATCAATTTGCTGAACCCAGGCCCTTATATTGTGAAGAGTTGTGCAAAGAGCGGCATGATGCTCAAAGCAGCTGGAATGAGCTGAAAGCTTTCTACGACAGCACTGAGCCTGCTTTCTGCACACTATGGATCTTCACAGAAGGAAACATGCAGGAAGAGAGCAAAGTTAATTACTACCTCAAGGACTAAAACTCACTCTGTGTGACCTTTGAACCTCCGGGCTACAATTTCCCATTGGTTTTTTCCAACATACTACACCAGCGTTCATCTGGTGAGGCATCTAAAGATGTCAGATGATACTGTTAGACACTTAGTTTCACAGGAAATTGTGCTGCTACCAAAAAAAACCACATTTCCTTTAAAAGGAGGTACTTTTTTTTTCAAATCCCAACAAAACCAGACAAATAACCAAAAATTCACATGCATAAATCATCCTTGGAGCTTAATTGACCATACCTTTCTGAGCATTTTGTTGAATGGAATAAATACCTGTAAAGCTGTAAAAATGTCTTAGATGTTATTACTTTTGCACCTATATTTAGAAACCTAAGTCTTTAATTGTCCATATAAATCTAAGCACTTTCATCTTCTGACATGCTTAAGACTCCTAGCTCCCAATAACTTTGTGAATTTTGATATTGAACCCCGACTAAGGAAAAACAACTTTCCATGCTTCTACTGTTTTCATCAAGTATACTTTTAGTTTGGAAGGATTATATAAGTAAAATTAACATATATGTATTTATTAGCATTACACACTTAAAAGTTACTTTTGGAGTGCACTGCTTTATCTTACAATCTTACATTTTAATGATTAACATACTTTTTTAAAATTAATGACATGTCGATTAGATAAATATCTTACCACAACGAAGAATGGGAACTTTGTCTGCAGGGGCCTTATTATCTAGTGTTGAATCCACAAGTCCATTTCTAAAGTACCCTAAAGAGCCATCCATGAAAATTTATGTCTAAAAGGGGTCTAAGGACTTCAAGAAGCTTTTTTGAATTTTCTGCAGATAATTTAGTTTTGTTGCAATTTTTTAAAAAATTAAATCAAGCATTTGAGCAAAAAGTATATATATTAAATATACATATGTATGCATGTATGTGTGTGAAGAAGAATTATTCCTAGACTTCATGAAGATACAAACAGTTTACAGTAAAGAGAATCTATCACAAAGAATAACTCCAGCCAAGAGAAAAATCAATCCAATATGCTGCAGATAAAGCATGCAGTCTCTAAAAATCTACTAGTGCTTAAATATCAGGAATAATTTTGAAGTGTAAAGATTAAGAAGTATTACATGGTTAAAAAAAAAAAAATACAAAGCAAGATTGGAATGAGCATGAGGGATACCCAATCATGACCAGCGACCAGACCAAGACTAAAGAGCAAAAAAAAAAAAAATCGTCTCCTCCTCATAAATCTGTTGTAAGGATTCATGGTATTTCTAATTAACTGCTCCATCAAAGCCTAAAACAAAAAAATAAAAGGCAAGTTACCCTCTTCTCATTTCCCATCCAAGTCACTTGGTTCATTAAACACTTACATTAGAGTGATAAAAGTCTGGTGAATGATTCATTCATTTATCAGATTAAGAAGAAAATACAATTTGATAGCTTCCCTGAGTCTATCTATCATCATGTTAGGGAGGGACAAAAAGAAGAAAAAAACCTGATGACAAGAATATTAAGAGTTAATGTAAGGACAAACGTGCTGGAGGTTAAGAAGAAAAGAGGAACCTAGAGGTAAAATGGCTCCCTGTGAAGTCATTAATCTCAGAAGTTAAACCACAGGCACAATTTCCTATGACTGTCTCAGCATAATGGATTCACTATTGCTATAAATACTGTTGATGGCAATGCTCTGCAGTTACCGTGGACACTTGGGAAGAGAGGAGCTGGGATGACTTTCCATTCAAAGAGGGCTCAATGACAAGGATAGGAATAAAACAAGAAAGGCCAATAATGGGTTGCTCTCCACAAGCAGCCCATGAGTCTTTTGCAGGCCTGAAGCAAGCAATCCCTTCTAGGATCCTAGGCATCCTATGGAACAGAGAGTTCCAAAAGATGTATGATCTTCAGGAGAGAAAAGCTCTAGGTCTTTAGACATAGATAGAAAGAAGTGGAGTTAGTCCATCTCACTGTTGGGGAATTCAGGATATCTGAACATCCTGTATTTGAGGCCATTCAATCTATTCTCCCACAGAGAGCTCTGTGGTTTAGGGCTTTATAGAAAAACTGTAGGCCAGCAGCTATGTGTGCATGCACCTATATGTATCTATGTATTTGCACATATATATTAATGAGCTTCACTCTGAACTCAAAACTGAACCCAGCCAGAAAGTTTTTTCTGTTACCCCAGGTCTTCCTAGTGCTCTGTGCTTTAAAAGAAGGGTGGAATTTAAAGGCACTATAGCTACTTCTACACAAATAAAATAAACAGTTAAAAATTACAAGCGGGCACTGCATTAGGAATTCTTTTCCCAATGTTTTGAATTACAGGCAGAATTTGTTAAGTTACAGGGAGAAATCTGAGGGCAGTGGCAAAAAGCTACAAATAAATTTTTCTTTCCCATTATTTTCCAACTTCTTAGGAAGTCAGTAGGAAAAACTGGACAGTGACCTTCTAACTGTAAAGAGGAGCAGAGCAGTTACCTGTATCCAGCTTTTTGGGATTTCACACTGACCACATGAACTTGGAACACTAGGAGTAAAAACAAGGATGGACAACAGAGAAAGCCAGTATAGAAAGTAGCCATATTCATTCCCTGCCCACACTTCTCCCAAACCAGTCTTTTTTATTCTAAACTCTTCTGTTTCCACATTGATAATGATGCGTGAAAATGAACACCCTTACTGTTGTTTTACCAGTGATATCAGAAACTAAAAATGAAGAGGAAAAGAAGTGTTATTATTCCACAGTATTATTGAAGGGCTTCTTCCTACCACTCCCCTTGAGCTCCTGTGAGCTTACGACACACTCATGTCTCTAGTTTGTACCAGCTGTCAGTCTAAAACTCACCCCCAAGGGGTTACTGCCCAGACTAGTCAAATCCCAGACACGAAGAAATGGAGACATGGAGTAATGCCAGCCAGGTTTGCACTGTTAAGTTAAAACCTGGCCTTTTTACTAATACATAAATTGTCAGTAGAGAATTGCAACTAGTTGTGAGCCTGTCTCCTTCAAAAATGCAGTAGGGATGGGATGTATCCCACAAGACTGACTTGAAATAACAGCTACATAAGAAAGAAGGCAGGGAACGGTGTGGCAGCCCTGAGGCACTTCACAACAACTGTGTACCAAGATTGCTGCATCAAATACATTGCATTTTTAAAACATGTCATGATTCTTCTTTTTTTGCTATGTTGAAAGAGATACGATTGTTTCCCCTTTCAGTAAAGACACAGGCAAAAATTTAATAACTGTCTCAACCTGGTTCTTGAACTGTTTTTGCTCCTTCTAATTTCCTGCCCAAGTATGTAGTCAGTTTGCAAGGTGACATTTGCAGAGGCTCCTTACAGATTGATTGGCTAAACTGCTGGGAAGCCAAGAGAATTCATACAGAGAATGACCTTCGTTTATTATAAAGTCAGACCTGCTGCTGTTGCCGCACACCAGAAAAGTCCAACCATTCCCCACACGTTTCTCAGAGAGGGCCACTGATGGATGCAGATCACAAGCAGGACAGCAAACAAGAGGCTAGATGATCTGCAGAGTTCCTTAAAGCCCTTGAGTGAAAACTCAGGTCATGGTACTGCCTACTGAGTGCTAGACAGGAAAGGAAAAAAGCAATCTTTTCTTGGAAGACATCCTGCATAGTAACAAAGAGCTGCTTGGAGGGTGATAGTGACTTCAGGCAGTAAATGTGCAGATCCCTTCCGTTTGTGAGTTTCAGGAGGCTCTCCTCGCCTATCTGTCATAATTTACCTCCTTTTCAGACTTTTCCTTTAAAGTTGCTGTGTTCTTGGCATAGCTCAAACTTTTAACCACTGACACATCTAATCCTCCATCCTTTCAAACTAGGGGCACTTGCCAAATTTGCATTTGGTACAGAAAAAGTCATTGCTCTGTATAAAAACATCTAACATGAATTATTAACTTTGTAATTATACCAATAACAGCCATTTGTGTTTTAAGTATTTCTCAGTACAAAGAATCATCTCTGTGCTTTGAAAACACAACAGATGCTGAACTGCTTGTGTGGCTCTGGACGTGTACCACATTTCTGTTTTCATTTCTTTGGCTTGAAGAAACACGTTGTCAAGAGACAAGACTTATTGGTTTATTTTTTCCCATTCAATCCTTTGTAAATATTGCCATAACAAAGACATCTTGAAATACACAGTGAAACATAACTCATCAAATAGATCCCTTTGGGAGTTGCAAGTTATACATACAAAATATGTGTCATTTCTAAATTATAGTCCCTCCTGCAGTATAAACTCCCAGCCTTCCCAAACCAATAATGCTACCATTGAAGAATTTGTTTGATTACTTTGAAGTAAAACACAGGATTGACTGAAGTTTAACTACACTCTTTGATTTAACTTAATCAGATTTAATCATGGCATGGAAATCAAACCTCATGTTTTTGTGATGTGTTTCACAAAACTGTTCATAATAGCATGTGGTTAAGGAATCAGTCATGGTTTATGGATCCATGTATGACTCCTCAGTTCTCCCAAATACAAGGGATAACTAGGGGTAACTCAGAGAGCTTGCAAACGTAGGTCTTCTTTTGGAGGAGGAAAGCTTTTATAAGCTTTGAAAGAAAAAAGTTGAAATTAGCTAATAAATATACTCAAATACCTTCTGCAGTCTGGAACTACCTTGGAGGGCAGTACCTCCACTCTGCATGTGTTAGATGAAGATTATTTGTTAACACATGACCCTGAGTAAGCTGCCTAAAAGTGACAGGTTTTAATAAAATAGCGACTAGGTAGTTATTCCAGCAAGAAATTAAAATGCCATTAACTTTGTCACTGCTCATAAGACACAAACTTTAAATATTTTAAACAAATACTTCAAAAAATTATATGCAATTATGGAAAAGAATATACTGTCATAATGTTTTTATAAGGTTGAATACTTAAATAAATGTTCCTAAACACATATGAGCACACATCATAGAACAAAACAGTAAGCTCACTCACAAACAAGATGAAATAAATACGAGAGCGATCACAACTTCATGGATAATTATTAATCCACAATATCCAACTTGCTATGATTTCCTGGTAAAAAACCCCACTCACAACAAAGGAAAAATCCTTTTTGCTCTTTAGTTAAGGTTTGTGAGAAAGAAACCAATTTTAACTCTCACCAAGAGAGGGCAGTGACATATCTCAAATTATTAGAAGATCCCATACAAGAGCCATATACCTTTATTGCAAGCATGATAGCAAATAATCTCTGCAGATATTTAATTTTAAATTCTGTGAAGCATTTAGCTGATGCTGTATTATTTTTAATTAACATCCTCCCACCCTTGAATAAGTGTACTGTAGTGTTTGGAGAAAATAGAAAGAGATTGTGGATAAAACGGTGAGTCCTTAAGAAATAAGATTTTTTTTTCTTTTTCAAACAGATTTTTCATTAAGAATTATTAGGAAACAACTGCCTTCTACTACGAACCACATTAATAGCATTCATAGCAGTGTGTAAGCTTTATTTTCAGTTTTATTTGACATCTCCAGAATGTGAGGACTTTACCACTTAGCTCTATCCCGTACTTTCTATTCTCTCAAATGCAAAAATGGCAAATACAGGCTTCCCCCCCTCCCCGCCCAAAGATCTTGTTACAGGTAAGCAGCTGTGCTATGCTGTTCAGGAGGATTGATTTTTTTTTTTTTTTAAAAGGAAGTTAGTATACCCATTTTTTTGCTCAAGGTTATCTCAAGACTCTTGCCTTGTGAAGCCTAAATTGTCCTACTCCAAGCCCTGTAATTAAAATATCTCCTAAGTCTGTTATTTTTGGTCTCCAAAAGACTGCAACATCTTCAAGTTCATGACCTCTTGCACAGCTACTGCTAATCTCAAAGTTCAAAAAATACAGCTGGCAAAAAGCCAGCATCTTTCTCTTCTTCACAGCCTTTCAGTGGATAGACATTGTCCAGAGGAAAATGTTTTGTCTTCTAAAGAAAGACTTTGGGGTTTATGCTCAAGAGAATTTAAGAGAGATCACATACAAAATCTATCCAATCTGGCACATGGCTAAGTATGATTTTCTTTGCAATTTTCAAGGCATCTTTCAAAAGGTATGGAGAGGAGAGAGAAGAGAGGGACAAAGAGGGAGAGAGACATATACATCCTTTTACCTATAGTCATTGGAGGTTTAGAGCTGTTGGAACCCTCTTCTGAAAGTAAATTTAACTAGACCAGATGCTTTTATATGTTTTTTTTTTCTCAATTTCTAAGGCAAATGGAATGAGTAATAAGACACAAAATAAAATAATGATGAGGGCAAACATTTCTTTAACAAGGTAACATTCTCTTATTGATATTTTCTTTATTGATGTTTTAATTTCCTCTTGTAGAAATGATTTGTCTCAGTATGCTAGAGTGTCACAACAAACTAGAAAGCAGCTTCTAATGACTAATTAAATGACTGACAATTTAGATGTTACAAACCTGAAAAGAGCTTAGGAGGAATATATATTGGGAACCAAATAAAAAAAATTGGAGGAACTGATCTGTAATAAATATGGAGTACCACATTACATACTAAGCACATTAGAGAAAGCAGGATGAGGTCCACTGTCAGAAAAAGTTCACTAGGATTTCTTATTTACACTTCCTATCATGTCTGTCATTACACCACATACATACACCCACACCCTGACACCCCTATTGTAAAAGCAGCACAAAAATATCCACCACAAAATCAGCTTGGTGTTAAATTCGCTCCCCTTCAGACTGAACAGAAAAGAAAAGCTTCAGTATGTACAGATGCCAAAAGCATTTGTATTCAGTGCACCAGTCCTTCTTTAAGGCAATCTGTTGGTGGCCTGCAGTTGCAGAGAACATAAAGATTATATTCTCATGTGGGAAGATATCCATCACTTAGTTGGGCTTGTCATTCTTGCTTTCCTGCAGACACAGTAAGTAGCAAAGCTAAAAGCAAGCAGGGTGTAAGGTCTTCAGCAGTAAGGTTAGTAGCTAGAGAGGACAATAACTTTCACATACTGTTCTGTGTACAGCAAGCCCCAAGGCCAAACAGAGAAATCAATTCAACTATCCAGAATTAACTGTATCAAGAGACTCACTGAGACTTTACTGGAGACCAAACGAGCTGTGAATTATTCCAGTCCCTCAAACATATTTGGAAAGGTAATTTGTGACCATACAGATACTGTGGAAATACAATTTACCTTAGTCTATACTGACCAAAAGGCTGTACTTCAAAATCTTTCTGCTAGCAAACCAAACTTGCTGGCAATCCATGTTCTGTAGACTAAGATTTGGATAAAATATTTCTATATATCGTTAACATCATAGAAAAATAGTTCACCTTATCTATCCCTTGATAAAAGACTGTCACAGAGATTACATAAAAATCCCTTTCCCTTGGTTTTCCAAATTGTAGCCTCATTCCGGAATAAATTTGTGAAATTGTACCCACTGACCCCCAACACTAGCTACCATCTCTCTGTGAGCAGAACTGCTCTGATATTAAGGCTGGAACCTCTCTCTAATTCAAAGCTTAGACAACCTCTCCTGTAACTTTCTCTGAGCAGTTTTCCTGAAAAATGAACTTTTCATCCTTTTTAAGGCATTGCCTACATCCCCACAGCAAAGCATACAGTTCTCAGTGTCCTAGAGTGACTTTATGAGCTTGTATCCCCAATCATCTGCTCTGTTTATGCTGGATATTGAGTTCTATAACTTGAAGACTGGTTCCAAGAGCAAAGGAGGGGAAAGAAGCTGCTCTCACTCCTCCCCATTCTGCTCCAGGACTGTGTGGTCTGCAACACAGAGAAACAGCAGGACAGAGATCTCCTTTGCTTTTTAGTTAGTTTTTTTTTTTTAGCTAGCTAAGGCAGAGAAGTTCCCCAGACTGTGACTTTTCTTTTTCTTGGAACTGATTTTCCCTGCTCTGGACTGAAATCCCACAAAAACGCTGGGATCTCACACCTGTGGCCCACCAGGGCCCAGGACAGCATTTTCCAGCTCTGGAGGGGCTGATAAGAGACTGGGTGAGCCGAGCTACACCCCACAGCAAGGACTTTTCTCAATTTCCCATCTCTTCAGAACAGCAAGAGGTTCCATTGTTTAATATTATTCAAATTTTTTTTATGCTTGTGAATACTTTGCTTGTTAAATACACAGGTTTTTTCCACTTTTCTCCAAAGGAATCTTTTCCCAAACCAGATGGGAGAAGGGCTGCTTGAATCTGCTTTCTAAAAAGACCGCTTTAGAAGTTTCCTCTGAAATTTACCCTAAACCAGGACAAATACATTTTCTGGCGCCTGATGTGGGCCTCAAGAAAGTAGAAAAAGCCTGAACTGATTGCATTCTGGTTGTACTTCCTCTGTATTGGGATAAAGCAGTCAATAGCCATGCTGCTTGAATTCATGTCTCTCTGGGTAGAGGCCTTCATGTGTCTCTTCTAACAGAAGAATGAGTCTGGTCCCTAGGCTTATTTTCTTACCCAGAGATAGCTCCAGTATTGTCCCTAACATCCAGTTTTTACAGTAGAGGGGCATGGATTAGAATAGCTGTTGTGCTGTGCTCGGTGATAATGATTTATAGGGAGTTTACAAAAGTACTAAAGTTTGTTCAAGATACGTATAGTTTATGGGTTCTTTGTCCTACCCTGCATCACATGTTTTGGGGGTTTATTAATAATTGCACCCAGTTTGTTAGAGGAGGAGCAGGGAATGAGGCATTTCTGCCTTTCCTTTCTTCTTCTCCTTTCAATGTTACATCGCTTTTGCAGAATGTTCAGTTTCCCCTGAATGTCAAAGAGACCTCCTTCCACGTAATTCATCTGGCAAGCTTCCTCTATGTGGTCTGCAGCACGTCTAGAGCAAGGGCTGGTATGTCCAGAGGAGCTGATGAGACCCCTGACCCAGGAGCAGACCCAGGCAGAGAAAATCCTGAATAGTGTAAAGAATGGGAAATAACAGGCCGGCTCTTGAAAGAATTTTCTGATCCCCTAGCCTGGGAATTTTCACGTGAACGCATTCAAAACCTAAATGAGGTGGGGAAATCTCAGGAAGAGAAGTGCCATGATGATTCTAATGGGAAAGCACTCATCCTTATAAGCGGGCCTTGGCATATACTTATTGCTTCAATTGCATTAATTGGCACTGTTCCAGTGAGTGGTAGGAGTGGTTTAATAATGAATTTATGCTATTTAACTAGATCTGAATTATAAGACTTACTTTCTTACTTTACACTTAGGACAAATATTTGTCTCAAGTAATATAAAGGACAGCTTAAAATAAACTGACTAATGACATCTCAGACATGCACATTCAATGGGGAAATCACCCATTTTATCAGTAGTTAATAAATTTGGAGAGCTAAGAGTACCTAAGTTTTAATTCAGAATACTAATGTTTAGAACACGGAAACCTTCTAGAGCCAAACTGATGCAAACCAGCATCAAGGCTTTAAAATAAAATTTATTATTTTCAAACACAATCAAGTTATAATGCAAAATCAGTAGAAGTGTAGAGAAACTAAATGTTGCATTCAAATATTAATATAAAACACTTATGGCTCATTATTAAGGCACTCCATTAGAATGCATACTTAAAATCAGATTTTTATGAGCTCGAAGTATATTATTTATTATAAAGGTGCATTTAAAACAAACAAATAAAACCTTAAAATCAAATCTGGCATTTCAGACTAGGAGCTTTGTGATGAGGTTCAGATGCAGACTGCTTGAGCACTGATCAGGAAAATATGTTAAAGCTTCTAGATTAAATGGAAATGTTACCAACTTACATGCATTTTTTTTTATTCCAATGTATAAATTTTGATATATTATGCTGTATTTTTCTAAATGAATTAATTTTTTTTTATATATATATGACCTTAACTAATTTGAGCTCAAATTTCAACAAAACACCTTTTGCATTTATACCATTCTATCCTTTTCTGTTTACACAAGAAAGATATTCTTTCCACTGCTACACTTCAGGAAGAAATGCCTAATATTTTTCATAGGTTTCGAGAAATGGAGAGAAGTAGTGTTGGAATTATGATGAGACTATTTTGTAACTGACATCTGCCACAGTTGCCAGACATACCTTTCTTAATTCCTTAAAACATGTTTATCCCCATTTGCTTCCAGCCTAAACAGTTTCAAAGCCTTCTTAGTGCATACAGTTTCCCCAAAAAAATTTTTTTAAGTGATTCTATCACATAAAATTAATTTTGTTTATCAAAATGAAAATGTAAAGTATTTGAGACTTCATCCATTTCACTTTTTCTTTTACTCCTGCTGTGCATTTTAAAGCAGGAGTACACAATGAAAAGAATATTTATTATTAAATTCTACTGTAGCTTACCCTTTGATTAAGGCATTATATCATAACTTTAGAACAGGCGAAAATCTGAGCACTGTAATTTTAAGACTGAATCATAAAAACCTTCCAGCACTATGAAGGAACTATAAATATTATGAAGGCATTGAAAGCTTCATCATCCTCATTTTTATTATTTGTAAAGATCTCAAAAGGTACAAAGAGGTGTCCCTAAACAATTACACGGAGGTAACTTTTCATCTCTGGAAATCAATTTTAAGATTCTTTTAATTGCAGGATACAGCTATAACCACTTTAGGGGAAAAAGACACCTCAGCATTGCCATAAATGCAATTTTGAGACAAAATGATGTATCAGTTCTGCAAGTTCTTTTAGAAGATAAGAAGACTTAACTGAAAACTTCTGCTTTACAAAAGGATTTATGCATAGCAAATTCTGCCACATTTTGAAATACACGAGCTGAGGTATGTAGTGGGAAACTACATTTTAAACATGATACAGAATCCAAATTGAAGGCACAGGGATAGTCTTTGTCATCTCAAATATTACTGTTTATTTCTGATTGGTCTTAAAAACACCACAATGAACAAAGATTTACTGTACTTGCAACTGTGTTATGCTAACAACGCTGGAATGCAATTTCCACTCCCTGATGTGTCCTTTATCCTCTTTCTCTTTAGCAACCACTGTACCCACATGCACTTTCTGTTCCAGCCCAAAGATGAGACTCAAGCTGTTCTTCCTGGTGGGCAGCACCTAACCCTTGACTCTTCGCTAACATAACACTTTCTGACTCTTGCCTATAGATGTCTACATCATTCTGATGAATTTGGGAGCCTTTAGCAGCTTCATGGATGTTGCCACATTTGTGCCTGCTCTAAATCTACTCCCACAGCTCAGAAGGCTGAGGGTTGTATATATTACACACAGAGATTTATATATATAAATGGATATATAGAGGGTGTTTTCAGTGGAAATGGGAATCATCATTTCCCAATCAGCTTATGACTTGTCTAGCTCCTTTAGATCCCACAGTCTGCATGGGGAGGACTAAAGGGATTAAATGTCAGTGTTTGGATTCTCCCTCCTTCAGTAGAAAATCTCACTGAATTTTTATGGCCACAGAGGTAAAAGTCATTGGGCTTACCAGGGTTGCTTACCTCACTGCAGGAAAATAGTTCCTACTGCTATCAACAAATTATTATTCAGCACCATACTGAATGAAATAGTCTTTCCACAAAACAAACACAGAAACCACCCCCCTCCAAAAAAACCAAACCAAAAAAAAAACCAAACAAAACCAAACCAACCAACCAAAAACCAAAGAAATCCCCAAAAACCAACCATATACTCACAAAATGATATCTCCACCACAAAAGCCCCCAAACAAGCAAACAAAAACCAAACCAACTTTTTGTCTCTGATACACATGAATAGTCAGTATCTAAAAAGACACATTTTTCTGTTTCCCTGCTAATAGACTAACTTGGAACAAAGAGATCTTTCTGCAAAAAATATACTTGCTTGTACCAGCAAAGTTTTGATTAATATGAGCATTCAGGCCTTTCTGATGTCTGCAGGGCTCATTCTACTTATCAGCCTACAAGACCACACAGCCTTCAAGGAAAAGCCCTTCAAAAAACATGCAAGTTAAAAACAATTTATTGGAAAGTTGGACCAGATGATCTTTGAAGTCCAGCCTGGACTGTTGTATAACTCTATGATATATTATCATGGGATGTGGTTGGCAGAACACAGCAGGCCATACAATCGTGTCAATCTTGGCTTGTGGTTCTTTAAGAAAAAGACAATTTATCCAGTTGAAATCCTGTGAAATGGCCCAGGTGGTCAATAAGGTCAATGGCATCCTGCCTTTTTCAGCAATAGTGTGGCCAGCAGGACCAAAGCAGTGATACTCCCTTCTCTACTCAGCACTGGTGAAGCCACACCTCATATACCAGGTTCAGTTTTGGCCACACCCTACAAGAAGGACATTGAGATAGTGGAGTGTGTCCAGAGAAGGGCAAAGAAAGCTGGTGCACAAGTGCTATGACTTAGGGAGCTAGGAGTGTTTAGCTTGGAGAAAAGGAGGCTCAGAGGAGACCTTATCATTCTCTACAACTGCCTGAAAGGAGGCTGTAGTGAGATGGAGGGTTCCTCACTGAAAGGATGGTGAAGCACAGGAACAGGATGCCCAGGAGGAGTCACCATTTCTGGAAGTGTTCAAAAAGCCTGTATATGTGCTGCTTGGAGACAGGGATTAAGGGTGGGCTTGGTGTTGGACTCAATGATCTTAAATGTCTTTTCCAACCTCAGGAATTCTATGATTTTAAATCTGTGTAGATCTACTTTCACACATTACGGATTAAGGTCTGGATTAGAACCCACACATACATATCAGCCCTCCCACAGCTGTTCATTGAGGCATAACTCTGAGACCTGAACCCTTCACCACCCTCAAAAGCAAAAATTTAATGACCCATTTCATACTATCATCACTCCATGCCTCCTGTTAAAAGAAGCAGTTCAGTTTTTTAACATTCCTCTCTGCTGCCTGCATGATCTTCTGATTATTAGGAATTTTTGACTAGGATACCCAAATTGGGTACATATTTGGGTGGAAATATATAACTCACTAGAGATACAGTTATTATCTCCCTCTTCACATGACAAATTAGCTATGACACCCTCATTCTTCTGGATTAATGGAGGGTTAAATACACATTACTTTTTCCTACTCCTGGAAAATATATGTTTGTTCAAGTTAGAAGCATTTGGGAAATGAAGTAATTTTCATCAGATGATGGCCTTGATTGAAAACAAAGCAGCTCTAAAGAACAAAAGACAAGCATTAAAAAACTTTAATTCTGAAAAAACCCCTATAATTCATTGAGAGTGTCCACCTTAAAACAAGTAATTCCAAGTCGAGCTAAGTGTTTTATCCGATTAATTTCAAGGATGATGAACCAAATTCTTGAAACAGCACCCACTGAGTACTCTCTTAAAGGTGAAGAGAAGTCCCTAATGGGATTTCCAAAATCACATAGAAGCATTACTGCCTGAGAGGTCAATGAAGCATTAAGTCCATTCTTAAATAATACACAGTTCCTTCTGACATTATTCAAAATGTCATTTTTGAGGCACTTCAAAGTTCCCAAGCACTTCAGATCTCTGAAGTGAGTTACAAAGTTAATTTGCTCAGCTGAAGCATTTGAGGATAGAAATTCACAACTTGCCAGCCAGTTCTGCAGATCCATGTTCACAGGGAAGCTTTCACAGCTACTCAGGCAGAAGAAAAAGCCTTATAAGCATAGTAAGGGTGTTTCAAAAGCCATGACTGGTTAATCATACTGAAAACTGTAAAGGGTTCTGCCAATATTAAGTTTGGAAAAACAAAAGTGATCTAAGCCTGAGCCAACTGTGAGCAATTCAAGAGGCAGAGAAGAATCCAAAATGAAAGAAAAAAAATTAATGAATCCAAATCAAGTTTTACATGCTACAAAAAAACTGACCAACATGCAAATCGATTTTTTTTTCCAATGTAGATATTAAAAACATACCACGCTATTTCTGCTGTTTGAAATTTTTCAGGACAAAAAAAAAGAATCTCTGCTGCAAAAACAACTCAAGTTCTGTGTCATTCTTTGCTCTCATGCCCATTTTGAAGCACAAAATAATCACACAGGAGCCTCTGTGGTTAGGCACTTGCCTAGCAGCATCAACAAAAAATGAGTTGCTGTTCCCAGCTTTTTTTTAATTATTATTAATTTTTGACTGATCTCTCTCTAGTTTCCTTTGTCATAACAAGATATGAAAGGAAATTAAAAACACAGTTTGAAAGTGGAAAATATTTCTCCTGTTCTTTGCTGTCAAGACAACCATATTTTTTGCAGGAGATGGGTAAAATATAACCTCTTTTCCAGATGAACAGAAATGAATAAAATGCATGAAACTATATAATTTAAAGTGCATAAAAAAGATTTGTCTCTCTCTGATGAAAGCAATCAGTCAAAATAGGCAGTTCCCAATGCACTGAAAATATTTTTCAGTAAAAACCTTCTTATCAGTTTTGACAGGACTAGATATTCTGAGTAAAAGAGAGACAAGCTCATCCCTGCCAAAACCGTGAAGAGAAATACTAGAGAGCACCAAGGTCCCAAGGGGAATTTCTGTTTGACATCAATGCTTCTCCCTAGGGTTCCAAGTGCTTTCTCCCCTTCTTCCACCCTGCATTTTCCCTTTTTCCCCACACTGCTCCCAATGCAGGAGCATGTCCCTTTTAACTCCAGAGTGCTGAAGTTATTCAGAGGCTTGAAAGACTTTTTTCAAAATCATCTCTAGCTCTCTAAGTCACTGTTAAGGGCCATCCACCTGTGAGCTGGAAACTAGATAAACCCAGGTTTTAACTATTTGAGTGAAATTTTCACAGAGCACTTATCCTTATGTTCTAGACCAGGAAATCTGGACACGCATTAGTAATACAGCCTAAAATAATTTCTCATTTTCACAACACACTAAACACACTGGAGCTCAGCAGACATGGCTGACTGTTCTGCTAAGAAGAAATAGGTGGGATAACACCTCTATAGTGCACTGTGCTTGCCTTGGGTTTGTGGGTATTAGTTTCAAGTGTGACTTCTGGGTCATTTTGCTCATACACCTGGATCCTGGCTCTTATGGATTCCTGATGCATGCTATCCACATATATATATCCACAAGTGAATAATTAATGTAGAATGGGTTGAGTTGTAGCAACTCTGCTCTGCATCTATCAGAAGGATGACTTGAACCTTTGTCTTCTGCACTCCTGGGACAGCATCCATCAGGCCACCAAATTCATCTCTGGCTTCTTTACTTTGCACTTACTACAAGCAATGAAATACTCATCCAAAGAACCCAGGGTCAAGGCAGACAGCTGGACAATCCAGTATTCAAAATTAGATTTCATTCCCCCATCTGAATCAGAGAGTCCAAATGCTGAGAAATTCTCAAAATGATACACCACTGATCACTTTGAGTCAGTCTGCTACTCTTACTATATCCTCAGATTTTTTAAAAAAAGTTCCATTCAAAAGGAGAAGGGAAATTTCTAAAACCTTTTTGAATTCAAAAATACAATTATGGATGCATACTTGAATTTCTTTTTCTGTTATACTCAAATATGCATTTGGTTTGGCTTTTAAGCTAAGCAGAAGTACACTTCCAAGTTCTCTATTACCTCTAGTTTCATTGTGATGGCAATCAAATCCCCAACACTTTGCAGCCAAATTAAATTTCACTGAGATTTGACAAAAGATTTTCAGAAGCTACCAGAAAGTAAAGAATTAGTCACCATGTCTTAATCTATTTATTGCATAGCATTAAATGAAGGGAGGGAATGCTACTCTTCAGCAGGCTTAAAGCAAAATTCAAGTATTGTGCTGAACTGAAACAGCAGGTCTTGGTTCTCCAAGGTATTTAATTATCTCTTTATCTTTAGTATTAAGTAGTTTATTTCATTTCTAGAAGGGTGAATAAGTATTTAAAGCAACTTTAGAAAGACTAACATGGTAGTACTGGGCCAGGTCCACATTCTCCATCAATACTAGAGGCAAAGCAGTCAGACACAACAACTTTTATTTCAACTCACTAGAAAATAAACCATCAATAATGTCTCTCTGAATTGCAAGGGTATATTTCAGTCACATCATAAATTGCATGTCAACCTTTAGCAACATCTGCACAGGTCACAGCTTAAAGTACCATGTGCTGATAGAAACATATTTTTAAAGTTACATTACACAGCACTAACTTGATCATGCTCATAAAGAGAACAGGTGAACCCATAATTTTCCTCAAGTAGCTTACCTAGAAGGAAATACTTAAATGGCATTAGTTAATAAGTGTTGGCAGAGCTGTACGAATTCTCTTTTTACCTAGTAGCACAAGAGGGAATACAAGATAATGGATTCAGAAAATAAGTTTCAACAGACGTCAGAACAGACATCAACTTCTTGAAGATCAAAATATATGCTTGGAACATTGCTCCACGATGCAAGTGCAAGAAAAAAAACAGTGCATTAGAAAGAAATGCCAAATACTGTGATCAACAAGTGTTTTCAGATGAAGTGGAAACAACTATTATTTTAATAGAATGAAAAAATTCAAACCAGCTTTCCCATCTCTGAACAAATAGCACAACCCTTAATAGTGTTAACACTTAATAATCTGTGAAATAAAAGCTGCATGCATTGACTTGGCAGGGAAGATCCTGCCACTTGCACTGAAGTGGAGAGGAACAATCTATCTGTTAGACAGGTTTCAATCCCTTTCACATGAGGGGCTTGGCACCACAGACCTCCCTCGGATCAAAATAGATAACATTTCCTCCTTAAGACAACCAAACCAAAATGATTTAGGGCTGAACCCTACAACCCTAATGGACAAATGGAGATGGCTCAAAGCATCCTGGGTTACCCTCGTGCCCCACCAAGGCTACCTGTTTTCCTGCACGCTCACAGCTCTATCCTTTCTCCAAGGCATCTCAAGCTGTCCTGAATGCAAAGGAAACCTTGGCATGGACATCTTGGTGCAGACAGAAACTGATGCAAGAGCCTGGTACATCATCTTGCACCCTCACTGAGAGGAAATAACCTAAAACATCTTCAGAAGCGAAGAGAAACATACAGGAGGGGGGTGTATGCTAATATGGATAAGGAGGCAGAGCAAAACACACCACGATCTTCAAATGCCCACAAGTGGTAAGAAAACCAGCGTGGGAACAGAAAGAAAGTCCTCTAAACTTCAAAGGATGTAGAACAGAGTCTTTGAAGAGGAGCCCATTCTGAATTACAAGGAAAAACATGAAAACCACTTTATTTCTGCGGTGCTGTTTTCTACAACACTAAGATGTAGGACAGTACTCAGAGCTATCAACTCCCTTTTGTTCATTTGTTTGTTGGATGGTTATTCACAGGAATGGCAGCTTTTATTTCAGCAGTATAGATAAAAGTATTGCACTGAAATTTAAATGTCAAAGAATACATACTCAAATGTCAAATTCCAACAGACAAATGCCAACAGAGAAATGTCAGAAATATACCCATGTCTCACAAAGAATATAACTACATCTTGCACAAATGCAAGCCACAGTGTGATGTGTAAAAGAGAGAGTTTTCCTTCCGTTCCTTTGGGGTTGTAATACCACTGGTGTCAATAAAATCAGTACCTGGCAGCACTCTTAGTGTATTACCCCAAGTAGCTGGCTCTGGCAAAAAGTGCAGGCTAAGTGATCCATAGTCTGTGAGGTGATGGATAACATTTACAGTCATAAGGGTACAAAATTGCTGTTTCAGGCAAATCCCACTCCGGGATTTGCTAACTCGTCACTAAACGACAGAGCTGAACACAATGACCTTTCGCATGGATTCTCCCACTGATTTCCAGGTATGACAGTAGCCCGTGAAAGCTGAAGGAGGGGACATGGAGACAGTTTTTCTCAGATACATGGCCTAATTTGTCCAAATAAAACAAACATAAACATGAATTCTTGGTGTATCCTAAACTACTTGCTTTTTTGAGTCCCGGGAATAATCACCTATGCATATAGCTGATCTTTGCAGAAGTATTAATGACTCCAGAACACAAGCAGAACAGATTTCAAGCAGAATTTGGACTCTTGAGAAATTCAAGTATGTTTGAAAATCTTACTTACTTTATTAAAATCAATTGACTGTTCCTCAGGAAAACAAAATAGCAATTCTTTACACTTGATGGGAATCGCTGGTCCCAATGACTTCAATGGGCCCTTTGTAATGACTTTACCCTTCATTATCTCCTATAAAAGTACTTGAAAATATGTTGATTAGGGAAGATGCATTAGCTTAGAAATTTCAGTCAGTCTGCTAATTGCACCTGCTTCTACTAGAATTGAGAAACAAAAATGCTTAGGTAGTTCTACAGTCAGATCACTAAATACATGAAAATCTGAAGTGTACTTTAATTAGTGTCATTAGCAAAAATGTATCTGACTCCTGTAATTATTATGATTTGCTTCTAACACTAGCAGCTTGTACTCTGTAAAGTAAATCCAAATTCAAGATAAGAGATGTGAATTTTTGATAAATATTAAAAAACTCTAAAATTTTTTTTCTCTGTCTTTGAAGCGGTTGTTTTAAGAACCTACCTTGTTTTCTTAACTCTGTGACATTGACTAGAAATACCATTAATAATTTTAAATTCTTTTCTCATTCAATTTATTACAAAAATTTGAAACAATTAATTGGATTTTTTAAAAAGAAACTTCTGAGAACAATTATCAGATTCTCACAACATATACAGAACTTTCTTTCTAAAGAAAATTTCTTTCTGTACCCCTCTTTCTGAAGATTTCTCTGGATTATTGAGTGCTGTTTAGGAAAAAAAAAAAATTGAAACAGTTTTAATCTGTTATGTCCTGGACCCTTTCTTCTTTTCTACCAGCTGCAGTGCATCACACAACTCCACCAAGAGTCATTTACTGACTATCTTCTTCAAGAGGAAAAATTTCTTACAATGCATACATTTAATTTTAAATGTTCATCTTGGCAAATGTCAAAAAAGACCACATACTTTTAGTATTTTAATTTTAAATTTTACTTTTCTCCTCAACAGGATTGTATGATGCTGAGTTCCATAATTTAATTATATTCTGAACAAAACTCTATTCTCTTTGATCAACTTCAAATATATTTCCCTCCAAAGACAGTGAATATCTCTTTGTTCTTGAACTATCATAAAGAATAAACAAGGAAGGTTCAGAAAACCTGTTTGTATTACCCCACTGTTTTACACAAGTTAGGTGTGCCCACAGTCATTAACATCTGTTTTAAATTCAAACTCTACCATGGCTTAAATTAACAGTACAATTCTAAATTAGACCATCAAAAAAGAGGTAGAATTGCCAGAAAGTCCTTTTTTACTTCTATATTTCCAAGATCTTTCTCTGTGAGTCTTTCTTTTCTATCTTTTTGGGAATGAGAGAACACAATTTAGTGCTTCACTCAGGCATTCACCCAGACAGGCCTGAAGTAAAAAAAAACCCCAGTCAAAGTCAACCAAACAAATAAAATGAAGAACAGAGATTTGTCTTAGGAAGGTAGTTATAAAGAATAAATAGCTCCTCAGCGCATAGCATAGAAAATAAATCAAAATATGTTGAAACAGACAGAACTTAAATGTAAGGGAATAAGGACTTATCCAACATTCTGGTCTCTAAAGACTCTGTGAGGTACCTCCAAATATCAAACAGAACCAGTTCTGTCTTGTTTCTGAAGCATCTGTCAGGACCTCTGCTCAAGGTGACGTAACTACAGGCCCATGCGTACATTAGGGTATTGACAAGAGATGAAACAGCACAAACAGAATAACAATCCTGATGAATAGTGGAGGAGAAAGTTCAGTTTTTAGACACTTTAGACTTCTTATTTATCTCTTCCTTCTTTCAGAGTACTTATCTGATGCTCCAGAAGGTATGCAGACAAATGCTGCACTTCATCATAACGTGACACTGACACACGGAGCCAGTTTGCATATATTAAGAAAACTCTCTCATTTCCTTTCAATCACTTCATGTTCCTCCTATACAAACCCCAGTATGATGTGATACGCTAAATGAAGAGATCTTGGTATTTTTCAGGAAGTCTGTCTTGGAGGAGAGTTGCTCCTGGAAAAGCCTATTAGTATTTTGTTTACCTGTGAAGTGCCATATGATTTTCACCATACCAGATGAGCAGCTGTTCAAAGTTAAGAGTACTCATTGCAAATAGAGACATGTTTCCACCATTTGTTACAAGGACTTAAATTTAGTTTTAGACTGGCAAAACTCAAATACAAAGAAAGAAAAATTCTGCTGGACATATGTGCCATTCCCTGTAACAATCCAAGTTCAAGCCTTTGGACTGTGTCTGGCAGCTATAATGTTAATATATAACATTAACTTATTCTGCAAAAGTTAACTCCTATTAAAACAGCATGCACTTATACCATCAAGAGGCTATAGAAACTTTATCTAGTCTACAAAAGAATTTCTCTTTCCATAGCTATGAATTTTAACCATCAAGCAGGTGGAGCATCCCACTTTGACCAAGTATCAGGGACCAATCTGGGTGCTCTAAACATGATTCAATGTAAAATTTGCTACTTTGGACAGGGATTGTAAGGGTTACAACACAACAGCTTTCACTGGTCTTTTGGTACTATCAGCAGCTTAACACATTCTGCATTACAAATGATATCCTGATGCAACCTGCTCCAAGACCTACTTGAAATATTAGATGAGTATCTCAAAGTTCAAAGCTTTTCTCGCATCTCTTACTCCTTTAACAATGCAGAACACCACGTTATCTGCCATCAAATGTTTTTCTATTGACATAGAACACAAGAAAGGTTTTGAAAAAATCAGTAAAAGTCATCTCGTTTGAATATATGTAGCCTCACCTTTCGGATGCCTCTGCCAAGATCTTCTCCATAGTTTGTCCCCAGAATTTCAAAATGCACATTGGGATTCCCCCCATTTTCTGCAAATTCTAGTTCTCCAGTCAAGCCATTCACTCCACCCTATTGGGAAAAAAAAAAAAAAAAAAAAAAAAAAAAAAAAAAAAAAAAGGAAAATGGACTGAAAACTTCTAAATGGGTAATTTTAACAATCTTTTGTTTCTCAAAGGCCTTCATGTACTAACTATGCAGAATGCATAGGTAACTACCAGAGCTAGAATAATTTTACAACCATGTTTCCTTAAAAATTCTGAAGCTTAAATTATTCCTGCATCTCAATGAAGTTCTTTACAGAAGAATTAAACTCAGCAATGCTCAGCAGATGCTACACAAGCAATAGTCTTACTCTTAGCACATTTGCACTCCAATTTTTGTTCTTTGACTCATCAGCATATATTTACTGACACTTTAATTCCAACAGATTAAAAAAAAAAAAAAAGAAGTTCTGCAAAGAAGTTTAGTGGAAGAAAAGCTAAACACAAATACATAAAAGAAATTGCACAAAAATTAGTTGTGTTTGTTGATCTTTTCCTTTTCCCCCCAAATGTTTCTCCCCCATGAAGGATTTCCACACGAGGGTAGGCTGAGGTTTAGACAAATTACATGTTTTTTGAGCTCAATGTATGTGATTTGCACAAATGAAAAAGAGATTTATTCAAGGTCTGGCTGAATGCAGTGATTTTTCTTTTTCCTCCCAATTATCCTTTACTGAGAATACATGAGATGGGTAACAGTGCAGCATCTCCTCAAGCTTGCTTTAATGTTTTTTTCAGTTTCACTGCAAGGGGTTAAAATACTAGAGATGAAACACTAGAGTGAATAATTTCCACAAAGAATTAAGAGTTGAAAGGGCTATACATGCCACAGCCATTCTCAAAATATATTCCAGAGTTAATTCAACATGACACACATTTCTTCTTTGTATAAGAACTGTGATGACCTGAACTATAAAATCAACAGAGCCATGTGAAATGCTGATAATTAAAACCTTTACCCTTCAAAAATTTCTCCAGTTTACAGATTGAATAAAAATTTGATGTTTAGCCCTCTCCCTCAAAAAAAAAAAAAAAAAAAAAGTAGAAAATATTTTAAGTACATAAAAAAAAAGATTAATTTGCATGTGGTGTAACACCCCATGAAATGCATAGTTTTTCCCCAAAACATAAGCAAGAACTTTGCAGTTGTGATTGATGTTTCACTTAGGAGCTTTTTACTTAAACTGGAAAAACTTGCAATATAAACTACCTAGCTAAGCACAGGAGCCTTGCTGAATCATGATATTAAAAGCTCTATTCTTACATCTTCAGTTTGGACAAAACCCAGGAAGGAATAAAAAATTTGCATCTCCACTGTAGATTGATGTGAAATAGCAGAATGTTCTCCTACTTTTATAAAACATTACTGTGATTATAACAAAAGTAATGAAATTGATCATTGAGATGATGCTTTTAGAATTTACTAGACTACTAGAAACAAGTACTATCAGGGAATGGTACATATATAATTATATATTAAAATAATAATACAAATATTATAATAATACAAGTATTTTATGAGTGCCATTTACAGTTAAAACAAATAAAATACTTCCTGTATATACATATTTAATGATTTTTTAAAAATTTACATAACATTTTCTTTCTCTAGTATTCACTTTTTATTCTGTACTAGAACAAAAATAAATTAAAAAAAAGTAAGGGAAAAAGCCAGTAGCCTGATAAAGGGTACATTTAAACAGAGTTTTGCAGGAAGACTCTGGCAACAGCAAACAAGACAATTTCTACAAATGTTATGGTTAGCAAGTAATTCTGATGACTTTTTAACTTGACTACCATTCTGCAATAACCAGACCTCCTTTGTGGCTTTTAGACTGGGGTTATCACACCTCTGGCTGGCTCAGAATAAAGACAGAGTGAACTTGTGTTTATCCACAAAATCACTTGAACATATCCTTTGGTAAATAATCGAGTTTCACAAATACAAATCTTTTTCCTCTAACTTAAATTTGACTTCATTCTACTCATGGGCAAGAAGCAGAAACTTTCTCCATATACCTCTTCTTGCTTACGTTCTTATCTGGCTTTTTGAACACCTAAGGCACAGATTCACAGAACATGTGATGGAGAAACACCTGCAAAGTGGCACAGACCTGAAAGAGTTGGGATGCCCAGCTGATTGCTCAAAGCCTCCATCTGGACACCTTAGCAGGTACTGATTTGGTTTTATTCTACCTAATATTTCCTATATTGCTTCCTAAAACTTTCCCTCACACTGGGTATTAAACCTGTGGGTCTGAGGTAGGTAGAGCCTGAAAATTAATCAAACTGTTATAGATGACCTGAGCAGCACCATGATTTCAAGTGAGCTTTAAGCAGGACCTAGAAAAAGGAAGGGAAAACTCTGGAACAAAGTCATGAAAGAAAGGAAACATTAAAAAAAAATTAAAATAATTTTTTAAAAAATTACAATCTTTTCACACAGATGCTTTGTAGAGCAGAAAACAGAAAAGAAGAATAGAGGATTTTCAATCTAGAAAATTAAAGTGACCTTATTTTCCAGATTGAGAGTGGTCCCAAAACTTTAGCAACATGAGACAGGATCATGTGTTAAAATGTAAATGATATTTTGAGACTTGGGATAGCAATTTAGTATGTTATAAAACTTATATAATTATTTTTTATAACTTTGTCCTTATTTGAGCAAATATGATTAAAAAAAAATTCAAAGAATCATTTAACCTCAATTATACTTGAAGCAATCAATCAATGAATTTCTTAAGAAAACACAGGATTCCTTTGAAATATATGTCTCCATACATACAGTACAGGTTAACAGAATTACCTAAGATGTTTTGGAATTTGATCTCTATACAGAAACTTCGTATAAGTTTGTTTAACTTGATTTTTAAATGCCTGCAATTGTTAGGGCAAGATACAAACTCTAAGTCTGTCAGCTTTATTTGTCTGGTATCCAATCTTAACCACAACAATGTTATTTCTCGTTTATCTATTTTGGAAATCTATCATTCTTTGAAGATTTCTCATGAAGGAGTTACATTACAGAGCTTCCTCTCCTGGACTGTGTACATATGAAAATAGTCTAATAAGGGCTCTGATTAGAATGGGAATGCTGCCAGCTTAGGAAGGGCAGAAGCAGAAAGATGAAACAGCAAAGAACTGTCCATGTAATACCAACAATATGAAATTTATAGGAAATTTCTTGGAGGTCTTGGTTTCTCCTCCCAAGAGGAGATTTTGTTGGACCTGCAGGCCATGCAATCCTGTTTTTGCTCTCTAATACTCCTCATTGTCCCACACAGTCTTTTCACAAAGCTTACACAACTCTGGTAGTTGCTTAGGGCTGATAGAGTGGAGCAGGATATTGCCTAGGAAAATTTTCAGGATGCTGATCCAATTTTTGTGAGTGGCCTTTCACAGTACGGATCTGTCTGAAACACTTGATTCATGGCATGTGTTTTATCAGTCTCTAATGCATAGTGGGAGGAGATCACAGAGGAAATGACCATCTGTATGACAGCTAATGAGGCAGTAACGTCTTGATGAGATTTTTTCCAAGTGATTTTAGTTTTAATCATGGTAATGGGCAAGAGTAAAAGAAAATTTTCAATCTATTTAGTTTACAGAAACAATGCTATTTGGGGGAAAATGAAGACATATTTGTTATCTACCTCCTCAAATTCTTCTAAGGTTCAGCTGCAACCATGCAATTTCCTGACACATATAAAACTGAAGAGTGAAATGACAGTTTCTAGGCCAAAAATGCTTTACTTATGATTCTGATCACTGCTCTGGGCTTTGCAGAGCTATTATAAAGCTTGGCAAAATAATTAAAGCCTACTTGAGTCCCATCCAGACTAGCAAGATAAACTATAGTTGATATATGCTTAGGCACTACTATACTGTAAGTCCCTGAAGAAAGCACTATTTACCTAGCAGTCAGGACCTCACTTGGGAATGTCAGCTTGCCAGTCATCACCTATAAAATATTGTACTTGCTCTCAGCTTCTGTTCAAACTTCCTCTTCTTTTTTCTTCAGGTACCAGCTATTTTGCAATTAAGGATAAAAGATGTGGCTCTATGCAGGTAAAAATGCTATAAACAGTAAATACACATTTGACATTTTATTCTTGAAAAAGTCTGATCCTGAGAACATTGTTGAGCTATCAACTATCACAGACTTTCCAATCTACTACCTGAAAAACAATTTGGCATTTTTTTTGCATGTCACCACAGAGTGTCATTGACATTTCTGAGACCAGAACTATTTGACAGTTCCACCTATGATTCAGCACATGAAACAGCACGAGATACAGCTCATTTTCCAGAAAGGGACAGGCTCTGTGTTGCTGCTAGCACTAAAAATGTGCTGTTAGTGAGCTAAACAAATGGTCTGGGAAGAGCCCTGAGACATGTGAGAGAAGGCATTATGCAGAAACTTGATGCCATCTTCCTGAGTTGATCCTCCATATAATCCTACTTACGTTTATTCCCAGGCTACGCAGGAAGATTATTTTTTCCCAAAGTAGAATTATGTCCTAGTGATACTTATTCCTCCAACTGTGAAATAGCTTTTCAGAGAAATAAACAATTGAGCATGTGTTTAGGGATACTTCCTATTACAAAAGTGAATTTAAACTAATTGCAGGAGCTGGCCAAATTCATTAGAAGGATTGTATTTCCTGATGAATTTAACTGTTTATTCAGTTCTAGAATGGGCAAAAACAGATATTACATTTAAACAATTGTGGTGGGCTTAAAATGTCTTCTTTAGGCTTTGCCCAATCAGCTGAATTCACAAAGAAAAAAATCACTTTTGTAGCTGTTTGTAGAAATAGCGATGCATGAGTCCAATGCTCAACCGTGAGAAGTAACAAATTACAATAAGGAATGATTTAGGCAGCTTTTTTACCATTTTAAGAAGAGTTGGAAACTCTATTTTCCTTTCATTGCCTACTCTCCCTAACTAGCTCATTAACTATAAAGAAACCAGTTTATTTACCACTGGGGTAACAAATTCAACAATTGCTGCTGTAGGTAAAGGTAAAAACCTTTCTCTTATCTTCTTCAGTGAGTAGCTTAATAAAGATTTCCCATCTCTTTTCTTATTTCCCCCTCCAGAAATCAAGGGAAGATTTCCCTCTGCAGCTGAAACACAGCCAGATGTTCCTGTTTCTGGATCTTTTCAGAAAAAATCTCAACTCTTTTTCTCTTCAAAACCATACTTGTGTATAATTTGACTTCCAGTGAAGCTAGGAGTGAGAAGGGACAACCTGAGACCAGGTGATGATTTCAGCTCTGCAATAAGGTCATCATGAAGGTAGAATTAAGTTGTTGAAGAGGATGGAAATTCTTTTTCCAGCAGTATTTAAGAAATCTCAGAATGTATTTTCATCCTGAATTATATCAATATCTTATGTATGGAATGTATATTCCATTATATACCCCCCACTGGAAACAGTGGTGATTTCAGAACTTTTAATTCAGAAACTATTTAAATACCATGTGGTAAGTTCCTCTTGTGTTCTTTCAAAATGAAGGGAAACTGGTTAGCTTTTGAGAAAAAAAAAATGTATTTCAGTTGATTTTAGAGGATTCTCCAAGACAACAGGAGAGAAAAGATGTTTAAAGAGTAAGGCAAGATAGGAAAGAGAAGCATTCTCAGGAAGAGAGATCAAGTGGGGGCTTTTTTCCCTTCATTACTTTTGCATTTTATTGTTTTTCTGATACCTCATCATTCATCCATGCCAAATTTGTAATTTCCAAAGTACACAGATGTGATCCCAAGGTTCTTCTACACAAATGCTTTAGTGAATGAAAAGGAAAAGTAGGCCACAAAACTAAAGCAGAATTCCTGTTCTTGTGCAATTCCAGCTCTCAGCTGCGAACTTAGCTTTCCTCTGCCTACGAATTGAAATGCTACTGACATCCACACACAGAAAAATTTCTGTATTACACTTAGATTAAATTTTGACTTCCAATTTTAGCACGTTACTTCTAGAAATTCATCTCTATCAGCACAATGCAGTGTAAGGAATATTTGGATTATTCAATTTACACCAATAAAATACTTTTATATCAAAGCCATCTAGTTGAAATAGCAGAGAAACCCAAAAGTGACAGGATGGAAGCATGGTTAGCTGCACAGAACAGGAATTTCTTTGGCACTTTTTATTTAAATGAATTTCTTTCATTTTTTAGCAAGCTAACAACTCTGAAATTTCCACTTGCTCCTGCCTTCTGGAATGCTTTCATAATTCTCCAGGCCATTTGAATGGAAAAGTGTGGGACAGTATTTAAACAATCCAAGGGGAAAAGAGAAACAGCCTTGCCTGAAACATAGGTAAAAATACATGGGACTGCTCAATGTGAATTTGAAATTACTCTGATAGGTTAAGAGCAATACAGTTTGGAGTCCCTTAAAGACCTATCCTGCCCCTGAAATAAGAAATGTGTCCTGGATTATTCTTACAGTCTCATGACTTCAAACTGTTAGAATGGAAAGTAGAAAGATACCAAAGAAATCCTTGCACTATAATTTTGGAGGTAATGCAAATTAACCTGGGACTGGGTAAAATATAAGCAGTGCTCAAAGGAGTCTTACATTTTGCCTGCATCATCATAATTTCTGGTAAAGCTAAATACCTAATGCAGAATGGCAGCTTCTCAAGACATTAGATTTTAAATTATTTTTATGTTCTGTAGTGAAAACCATCAATAAAACACCTTTTTTTTTTATTGTCCTTTTTTTTTTTTCTTTGTTTACAATGCAAGCACTTTAAATGCAAGTATACATTACCAGGAAGTGTATCTAGATAAATGTGGAAGTAGTTTTACAAAAGACACCAATAACATAAAGAAAATGAGGTAAATAACTTACAGGGAAGGCAAACTCTCAACCTGTTCATATTGAGTAAATACTGACCTGGAAAGCAGTGATACTTGTCTGTAAGTATGTGGAGGCTGTACACATAGTGAAGAAAGGAAATAACTAAGAGAACTTATCTTTAAAGACTGAAGAACAGGAAAAGCATCTTGGGCATGAGCATGATTAAGGTAGGAAATAAAAATCACAGGGAAGCAGCGACACTGGATAAAGCTCTGTAGAGACTGTTACAGAGATGGTTTTGTGGTGGCAGAACATAGCCTAGATAATTTAGGAGTTTGCTTACTCCAATTTCTATGATCTCACTTTATTAACATCAAAGGCAGTGCAATGGAGAATTCTGCAGAGCATTACCCAAGTGTCATTCCACAACTTTTTATCCTTTCTTTTACAAACGAAATAGTAAATTTATTTTCTTTACTTCCTCACCTGGGAATTTTTTTAAACCATGACACTTGGTCACCTTTGACACTTTTCCTTCCTTGAACATCTAACTGGTTTGGTAGTTTTAGTAAATAAACTTATTGTTTTTACTTTATTTATTATAACATGGAAAAAACCCAGTCAACCAACAAACAATGCAAACCAAAGACTACTTCCATTCAGGAACTGTGAATATATAAAAACTATACTGATAAGAGTAATTTGCACCTCAAGAGGAAATACTGCCTAATGTGAGTATTTTAGAAATCAAAGATGAAGAACTACAGGGAAAAAGTACCTTCTTGATGGTTTCCAACATTGATCGCCCTCCTTGCCAGGGTTTAGAGTTCTTCCTGATGCAGGTGAGGCTGGCCATGCTGTGCCACTTCCTGTCCTCCAGCTTCTTATGAAAGGCATTTGCCAGCAGGAGGACAGTGTCATATATATACAGGTTTGAAATCTGTAAAGAGATCAAAAGGGAAGCATTAGCATTACTATCTGTAGTCTCCTGCCAGTAGCCAGAATTAATCATTTGTTTTGCCTCACCCATAATCCTCTGGTAATTAAATACTTAATTTGGTATTTAAGAAGAACCTGTGAGAGGCAAAATGTCACACCTTTGGGCTTTGGTAAAATCTGCAGCTGGGAGCTGTAACGCTAAAAGTGATTTGCAGCAACCAACTACACAGACATGAGAAGTACAGGCAGCCCAATCACTGGCACAGCTCCACTTGCCAGATTTACAGCTCTACTTATGACCATAAACAGACTTCCTTTTATTTTTAACCAGTTGCTTGTGAGACTCAATTTTTCAGTCATCACATATTTGGACACCATCAAATTATCTTCATGGCTGATTTTCTTCTTTTGAAAAGGAGAAACTCTGAAAACCTGGAATAGATTTCATTGTGGTTTTTTGCTCCTGATTTGTGCAGTCAATTCTGATTGGCACCTTCTGCCACGAAATAAGGCTCAACTAAATTTTTGTCAGTGTGCAACTGCATGTTGATTCTGTGATTTACAGTGTTTCGTGTCAGAGTGTTTGACATTGGCTGCTAATTCTTTGCAGGACAGAACTCTCACAAAGTAAATGTGTGTGTGTTTCACTGTGAGCACAGCTGCATACAGTGTGAGGAAGTTATAGTTTGGGATCAAAGGCAGAACAGTGGAATTCAAGAAGAGAAATCACTTGTGTGCCACTTCCACTTAACCATGTTCTAGTTCTATGTACGTGCTTTTAAATGCACACAGCGCAAAGTCAGATGTGAAAGATACAATTAAACGTAAAATAACAGAAGTTCAGAACTCATGAACACTTCTGAAACAAATAAATTACAATTTATTTTTACATCAGTCTTTTCTGCCCTCAAATTGCAGGAATGTTTAAGCAACTGACAGCATCATAAAAAGAAACCTCAGCTGTCCTGAACAGAGGTTCTCATGAAGAAAAATTATGTTAAATGAAAAGGACTTTTGGGAATATTATTTTTAGATAACCTATTAGTCATCTGAAGTTATTGGGGAAACAGTTTCTTCAACTGCATGATAAAGGGCTCTGTAGAGAATTCCTAGTGCCTGACAACAAATTAGTCAGTGGCAATTTGAGGTAAGGTTGCTGGGATTTTTTCTCCATCAGTCACAGACAAGCCAAAAGATGTTTCCTCAGATTTGTGGACTATGTTGGCTGCTCTCAGTAAGGGTTTTTTACACAGATATAGGCGGTGTTAAGTTTCAAAAGAGGAAAGAACCTTACAAAAGGGAAGTACGGGAATTTAGCGGCCCTATTCTGCTTTTTAAATATATCCAAAGACTGGGAAAGCCCTGCAGCTATTGGGAGGGGATATACACCAAGGGAGCACAATAATGCTGAAGATCTGAGATACTAATTGGCAAAATTACACATCACCTTAAAGGGAGGGGGAGGGGAATTTAAAAAAAACCCCAAGTAGCCCTCTTCCTGCCTAGTTAGTACTTTCCATATATCATCTTTTTTATGTCATTATTTCCTTTTGTAAATCCAAACTTTATGCTGGCTTTGCTTGTGTCATCCACAAACTCTGTAGTAGCACAGACCCTCTGATCCTTAGTGTCCTTTTTCTTTAAATGATCCTTCCCTGTGTCTTTCTTCTAAAGAAGGTGCTTCTTTATTTTTGCACTTCAGCTCCTCCAGTGGCTGTGAACATTTTTTTTTTGGTATTCACCCAGGAACAAAATCTACTTTCTTCAGATGCACAGGCCAGGCATCACTGTGCATGACAGGATTAAAAGTATGGATTGAGGATCTGGGCTCAGGTTAATCTAGCATTTTTAGAACAACTGGGATAATTTATCTCCATATTGTAAACCTACAAAGAATTCAAAGCATTTCAGCTAAAACTGTGTTTCCCCAATGAAGTCAGGACTAGAGGGACATTTGCTGCAGCAGAGAGGGAAGGAACTATCACTGTGCTGTAAGGCAAGCTTTTTTTTACACAAGTCTTTGCCAAAGGGGGAAAAAAAACCCAAAACAAAACAATCCACACCACCTCTGGAGAGCAGAGGGAATAAGGTCACTAATGAGACTAAATTGGTACATGAAGAGCTGTGGATGCCAAGTCATCATTTCCCAACAAAATGACATTGCTTTCAAGGTAACTTCTGTAACCTACTGCCATGGGAATAGAAGACAATTGTCACAGTTCATGACAAAGGATGCACTCACTAATCTAAGAGTAATATAGCTGGGCCTTCATCAAGCATTAACAGGCCTCAGGAGGACAGAGTTCAGCAGTTATTAAGCATTGTTAGTCCTTCACTAATAGTTGAGCTTAACATTTAGTGCAATCAACCACTGATAATGCATTGATAAAGACTGTACAATTAATTCCTGTTTCTCAAAATTATCCTTACCTGTCACTAGCAGTATGCTTCGTTAATACCTGTCCTGATGAACAGAAAGGGGGTTGTTATTTAAAGAGACTTTACGCCTTTATTAATTTACCATGTAAATTTACTGGGACAATTAATGCATTGCCTAGTGTCCATTACTAATCCCTTTTTTATTCTGTTAGGCTAAGGGCTAACAGAAGGGTTAACTGCATAACCTCCTGTTAATGCAATTTAAAATTCAGATGTGATTATTTCATCCAGAATGTGGAGGAAAGGTACTAAACATCAGATTATGGGTGAATTATTAATCTGGATTATTTTATGTGTATCTATAATATTGCACACAATTTTTAGACAAAAGAGTAACAGTACTACACTCTTCTGTGAATCCAGGTTTTTAACTTTCTGCCTTCAAAATGATAAAAATTTGTAGAATTTGTTTCAATTAGGTCAGTTCCAAAGACACAGTGAGACATCTTCACCAGAATATCTTTCAGTGTTTTAATGAAGATGCTGAAAAAATTAATTATTCACACAGACTTTAGGGGGAGTAATTCAGAAAAAAAATTAATCAAGAAATTCACCCTTAAAATTTCCAGAGAATGTTTCTGATTAGTCACACTTCAATGTCATTAAAAAAAAAAAAAAAGCATTAGTAATTTCAATTTATAAACTGTTCTAAATCCCCACTGGATTAGAAACTAATTTATAATATTGTTGGGTAGAACAAAGAAGCAGCAAACAAATCCCACAGCTACTCAAAGAACTGTGCATCATATGAAGGCACTGGGGAAATTGTGTCAGAGTTTTCCTTCCTTTCAGTTTATAATGTTGTCTCACTCTGCTAAAATAATGAAGTGCAGCCATCTCAGGGAAAGAATGATAAAAGCAACTCAGTTGCACGGAACAATTAAACCAGTCCAGCTTCCATCATTCCTTTGAACCAAAACACTATGACAGCTTCCAGTAGGAACACTGTAGCTCTCCAGGCTATAAGCATATCATGACGCACAGGTTAAGGTATAAGATCCAATCTAACAAATTAAATGGAATTTGCCACTTTGTAGATAATAAACTTTTGAATTCTAGAACTTATGTTTCCTGGATTCAGCCAACTGCTGAAGTGAAAATGAAAGTGAAGTTGAAGAGAAAGACAAATCAAAATATAAAGCATCCAATCAACACCTGACTCTTGCTTTCTGCCTTGCTGTAGTCAGTAACTTTGTTCATGAGAACTGCTCTCTGCACTCTCTGGCTCCTGCATGTGGTCACACTCTCAGCTTGAACACACTGTCCCTAGACTACCAAAGGTCCCCTTAGCACCATGCTGCCATGACAGAATGGCACAGCCTAAAGGACTTTTGCACTTCTTAAACAGTCTTTAGATATATCCTATGCATCAATGGGCGTCACACAGCCCTGCTGGCTTTGAGAACTCTAACAGGATCACTGTGCACTCTGCTACAGCCAGTTTTTCATGTCACCAATAATTGCTGGCTGGCTGCTTTGTGAACTAAAATTAGTGACACAAAGGCCTTAAAATGAATCTGAAACAGGACAAGACTATCCACACTTCATTCCTTACATATTTTCATTTTAAACAGACACTCTTCAAGACCTCCCTATTTTCCTCCCATTTTTTTCTCTCACTCTTCTCTTTCAGAATCATGAAAGGCTGCTTTTAGGTGCTGGGTCAGATAAGCTGCTCCCTCCACTGCTAAAAAAAATAATATGCAGCCATCTTTCTACAACTGCAGAAATGTTCACAGTAAAAAAGCCAAATCAAAACAAAACTAAAATCAACATATTAAGCCAATTTCATACTCCTGATTTGCCTAAGCTTTGTCATGATGGAACCTAACGAGCAAGACAGAGGACTTGTTCTTGGAAAAACCATGTGAAGTCAGGAGGAGAGGGATCCTGTTGCTGAATTCATGTGGTAGGAACCTGTTATAGTTTAATTGTAATTCGTGATTAACAACCCTGAAAATAAGGCCTCCTTGGAACTAAGATGTAGGTTTAGATGTATACACCAACACTTGAAAGCGATGATGCGGGTGCTCCCAGGAAGACTTTCTTATTGACAACCTATTTGAGGCTTAGAGAAGCACAGCAACTCAGGAGACATTGACTAGAGGGAGGAAATTCTTTCAGGTGATGTGACAAAAATTAAGATTTAGCAGGGCAACAAAATTACCCTACTACCTGGAGACCAGGTTGCTTTTTTGGGTGCTTATTGCTGTGGAGCAGGCAAGTTGTTGTCCTCCATCAAGCACACTCAGGCCCTCCCCAACTCCAAGAATTTCCTTGTCATTCCATGAGCCATTAAACCACATGTTGGAGAGGACATGAAAAATAACTTTAAGTAAGTTACAGTAAGCCCCTGGGGAAAAAACTTAGAAGTTATCTAGAAGGACAGTTCCCAGGTGGGGCTAGACTGGTTTATGAACTACCTCCATGCTTTGGGAGAAAGGGTCCTTCGGATCACACAGTGATGAAGATATTCTGTGGTTGCCACGGAAACAGCGCTGGCTTATGTTTTGGGGGACTGGAAAAGTCTGTCGAATAATTGTTAACCTTCCAATTGACCTTCTCACCAGCTCCTGCACATCCACGTCATTTATTTCCTGAAAAATAAGGCAAGGGAGAGGATATGTATGAGAGTCAAAATACAGAAACGTGACCACCAAATTATAAGCAAAACATAAACTGAGTGAACCAGGAGGCCTCTCATTTACACACACCTATTGTCAAACTCCACTGCAATCTCAAAACCAATAGGTGCATGCTCATTAAAATAACTGGTACCACCCTTAACTGCAAAAGTTCAAAGTGTACTGTGCTCAAACCTTGCCAAATATTTGTATTTTCATAGCTGTTTCATTTGGGGTTTTCTCTGCCTCTCCTTTTACTCTCCTTTCTCTGCCTCTTCTGATCTTTTATTTAAAACAGTTTCACAGCATCCTTGACACATAATGTGTAAATCAGTAGGAAGCCATAGCCTGATGTATTTCTGAGTACAGCACAACTTAGGAGTTGTGAAGGCAGAGACAATGTTTCAAGGCCTTAAGTGTTCATTTCCTAGAAACAGAATATCAAGAATGCAAAAAACATGTGCAAGTTAGCAATCATTTACCAAAAGGGCAAATAAAATGCGTAAGAGCATTCCAGGTGTAAATGTGCTTGTTTATAGCAAGACCTAATTTAAAACCAAATTTTTATTCCATAGGGTACCTATTAAGTCTTACAGCTGAATACATAGCTCTACAGACAAATACTTTAAAGAAAAAATAAGTAAGTAAACCCACCAACATTAAGCTTGAAATATTAACATTAAGATAGGTTAGGGAAACCAGAAAAACAGATTTTTACATAGCATAAATTGCTGTAGGTTGGGAACATGGTGTTTAACACTGTTGAATGATGAGTCCCTCAGGAAAGTTGAGTAAGAAGAACATGGGCTCCCAAGCAACAGCAACTGACTCCAAGCTTCACATAAGAACTTGAACTTTAGCTAAACATGTTGTTTTGGTTTTTTTTCCTGGTGATTCAAATATCTGGTAGCTTCAAGATAATTCTGTGTCCGTATTTTCCTGTAAAAATAGTAGAAATAATCTAAAATTTGTACAGTCTTTTAAACCAGGATCTCATCATGTTGAACTGTCCATGCTCTGTCTTAATTACAGAGGCTAATGCCCCAAACTTTCCAGACATAAAAATCACAGATACACCCTCAGGAAGGGAGGTGGATCAAGAGGCTTCTATTCACAGCCTGCATTTAATATTCTCTTGCATACAGCCACAGTTTATTGAATATTTTTGACTTTCATTTGTGTATTTATAGCTTTGTCATTTTTCAAAGGATATGGCACATCTGCACTGTTCATACCTGTAATGAAATGCCATCATCTTTTTCTGCCTTAGCTTCCTGATCTGTAACCATACTGAAGAATTTAGGAGACATCAGGATAGACTTGACCTCAAATTATGAATCTTTCTTGTGGAAATGAAGCCAAGCTTTTTGAAAAAGCAGCTCTTTAAATGTTACGACAACCATCCCAGTTATTTTGGGTTTTTTTGCTGTTCCAGTATATTATCCTTTCATTTTTTGAAGGAACTACTTTGGACATACTGGTATTTGTTTATTATCCTTAAATTTTGAAAGAAATATATGTTAGATGTAAATTATAACTTCTACTCTCCTGACTACAGTAAAAGTATTTTATTTGCCTTCACAGATTATCACAGTTTCTGAATTCATCTGTTATTTATGTTCTTTATGAAATATAGATTTTTTTTTCTGCAAAGAGAAATAACACATAGCATCAGCTGTGTTCAGTATCATATCTTGTATTTTTGGTCGATTAATTCTTAATGTACCACAGATAATGGTTTATGTCAGCTTAAGATGCTGTCTTTTCATTTAGCCTGTATCATTTCACTAGCTGTGAGGTAAAAAAACCCCAAATATAATGCTGTTTTAGCAAAATATGTATCTTTTTTAATAATACTTTCAACATAATCATAAAGGAGAGCTCAAGAAACGTCTTATCTTGATTTTAAATTATATACTTCCTCAGAGGTTTTTAAAAAGTTTGCCTGGTTTCATCACACAGCATGCCCAAACTGCAACACCAAGATTATTAGATTCACTCTAATAATGTCAAAACAGATACCTGCATGGCCACATTATATTGCCAAATACTAGTTTAAAAGAGATTTGGACTTTCAAACCCTCAAGAATCTATCTTTTCTGCCATAAAAGTATATTTATGTTTTCTGTATTCAGCACTTTTTGGTGCATTTTAAATAGAACGTTCTCATTTTAACCTCTAGGTTACTACCTCATGTCTTTATACATCACCTGGGAAATAATGACAGAACTCAAACACAAAAGCAAATTTTGTGTGGTGGCCAAGGAGGTATATACATCTATAGATTAATGACAACTATTATTTTAAACGCTGATTATACCATAAATCCAGATTTTAGACTGACAACAAAGCAACGCCATGCAACCCCAAATTCAACATTAGTCATTTGCTATGTATTTCTTTGTAATTTTTTAAATACTTGGCATTGACTGACAAGCCTTTTATATAATGACTCTCCAATATCATCTCTCATTCTTGAATTTTGGATCTGACTTAAGAAAACTATATAAAGCAACTATTGTATGAGAGGAAACAATTTTCATTTGCACTTCAAAGGAGGATACAGTGTAATGATATAAGGGTGGCAGATGATCTGTTATACAAGTGTTGAATGTCAAAAAAATTAGAAAGTTGGCCAAGTTGAACTGAGTTGGCACCTGAATAAATTTAGGCTAGGTTATGTGAGGTTGGGATGGGGTTTTTTTGCCTTTTTTTTTTAATTGCTTTTTTTTCCTTTTTTACATCAGAAATTCAATATATAGTTCCAAGCATTTTTTTTTTCCCCTGGGCTGAACTTGGAATTAAGGGGAGACTGTCCTGTCACAAATGGAACAAAAATAAAATTAGATGTACATTTCCTCTAAGTAGGCAAATAAATAAATAAATAAATAAATAAGGAAAAAACCCCCGTGTTTTTAAATTCAGAACTCTTTACAGATGAATAAGGAAACAAGAACTGAAGAGAATAATTTTGACATATAAGGCGAGACTCCAGTGTCAATCAAGACTACATACTGGACATCTAGCATTTGTCCCATTATTTTAAGATAAGCAACCCAGGTAGAGATGTACTATTCTCCACAGAGCAATTGTACCAGCAGTGAGAGACATGGAAGGAAATAATTAATTTACATGCTCCTGTATTAAGCACCAAAGACATCAATACCTTTTCTTATGGAAACATCTTAACTTTGGGCCAAGAAGATGGTCCCAGTATTTATAGTATAGTGGATATACACTATTTTCCAGTGCATGCCAGAACTTCATCACAGAAAATCTTGACACTCAGAGAGAAGAGTGTTTCTTCCTTTTCCAAAACTCAGCAGGGAAGGAAAGGGTGGCTTAAGGCCTCTGGGCTGCCACTGCCCATGTCAGAGCACAATTGTGCTGTACCCTTCCTGAATTTCTCAGCACTTTCCAAAGAGAAGTTGAGGGAAAGGCATGGCCAGATGAAGCTCCTAGACAAGGAAAATGAGATTTTGAACCTCATCATCATTTGCTCCTTTGTATCTCCCTTAGGTGTTTTAGGCTTTGCAGAAAAGGATGAATAAAACCTGACAGGACAAGGAGAAATTAATTTTTAACTTTTGCAGAGAAAAAAAAATACAGGATCTTGGAGAAAGCAGGGTTCACTCTGTCTGTGCATTAGCTCTCATTAATGCCAGGAGCTGGCAACTTGTTTGCCCACCTGTTCCAAAGACTGTGTCATTTCACACGGACCCATCAACCCAGTGGAAAATGTAAGGGTTCAACCTCTAATGCTATTATCCATCATTATCCACATGAAAATGTTGAATTACATGAGCTCCTGGAACTTAGTTGTGATTACAGGACCTGATCTAACTGCTTGAGCTTGAAACGTGGTTATGCTCTACACTTATTCATGACGAAGTGCATTGGGCTTGAAACACGATCAAGAAGATGAATACAAGAGCCAAGGACAGGCCCTATCCTAGGAAAAATGTCTTCATCAGAAAAAATACAATGTTTGAATACAACCTTGTAGGTTCCCCAATCCTCTCTTATGCTATGCTAGGCAAACCTGTTGGACCTTTTCCCATAAATTGGCCTTTAAAAGAGTCTGGAGGGGGTTTTTTTAATTCTTTCATTAAGAAGGAGTTTTTCCAGACTCTGGTGCCTCTGGTAATTAGAAACCTTTTACCAACTTTTGACCTCAGTTTACTCATGCTCAAATTGAACTCATTTATTCTTGTGTCAAGCTTGTCTACTGGGGCTCTTGACAAGGATGCATTTATTCACACTCTAAGTGTAAGTGTTTATAAACAGACAGCACATCCTCTTTCAGTCTTTGCTTTCATAGGCCAACCAAGCTAACCTTTCCAGTCTCTTCTTACACAAATCAGCTTTTCTGTGCACTCATTCCATTCTAATTCTAATAGATCTGGTCATAATTGACCACATTAGAGCAGATGAAATCCAAACAATGCTTTTTAAAGTACCGTTTTTCACCAACATTTTCACCTCCCATATTGCAGCTCTTGGCAGTGGAAAGTGTTTGGGGCTGTCCTTGAGTAAACAATAGCAATAAAGAACTGGTAGCAGCCTTGGGTATAGAAAGACACTAGTAAGATAACCCTGAATGTTTTAACAAAGGAAAATGCTTGAGAGAGACATGATTTAAAATGGAAAAAAAACCACATTTCTTCCATTTAAAAAGAGCAAGGGAAAGTGATGAAAATCATACAAATGCGCCTTCTTTGCTTCCACTAAATAAAATCTAAGTTTACTGTACAGTTGTGAATTAAGAGTCATGGAAGAAATATAATTTTCTATCCTGGAACTTTGAAGCTATATTTACTATTGTGGAGAGGAAATGAAGCAAGCAAAGACAGATAGACAGAGGGAGAGAGTGTGAGAAATCCATTCTCACATTTTATTAAGGCATATTTGATCATGACTACATTCAAATCTATGACTCCTGCAAATTTTAAATAAAGAATTGTAACATCTGCTTTAAGGCTCTAAAGAAACAGGAACATTTATTTGGAGAGCATTTCCTCAGCTGACTATACTGATCAGAGGAGATTTGTATTATTTGCTAAGGTCTAATACGATGTATTATGTTTTAGCAAATTATGAATTATTTAATTTTGCGGGAACAAACCCCCCTCCTCCCACACTTACAATATGATACACAGTCTTCAGAAAAATTTGCTGTATTGCATAACGTAGCAAGTAATGGAACAATAAAAATTAAGGAACTCTTTGCAGGCTTTATAGCATTCAGAGTGAGCAATTAAAATAGCAGATGTTACCTCACAAAGCCTAAGCAGATTTCTGATCACAAAACTGAAGGTGATATTTGCTTATGTATTACTATAGTCAGTAAGAAGGTTGTATTCCCTTGGCATAGGGATGGAAAAGCAAAGACAATTCCAACTTATTTTGGTATCTCATAGCAAGGAATTATTTGAATCAGATGCAGAATTTGCAAAACAATGCATTAGATCATAGATCTAATCACAGATCTAATCATAGATCATCTTAGAACTTCAAATTAGGAGGCTAGAGAAGCAGAGTTACAGTCACTTATTTGGCAGTGCCATTCAGCCAATATAGGCACTCAAGCAAAGATGTCTAAGCTGTCACAAAAGATTCACAGAAGCAACAAAATGGGCAGAGCTCTGAGATCATCTCCCAGTCATATGGAGGTACTGTAGCCATCAACAGGTAATGGATGATCACCTCAAATAGACTGGGACATAAAGATAGCTGTTTTATGTACCACACAGAAAGGAGACCACAAATCTCTGCATTTCCAAGTCCTGCACTGCCAAATGGACATATTGCAATCTCATTACTGAACTGGCAAAACATGGCAATAAGCAATTACCCAACATCAAACACTCAGGAAACATGTAGATTTCTGCTGTAATGTGAAAATAGTGACAAGGAAAAATTGGGCAAAGCAGAACCCTGGCTGTAATATTATCTACTGATTTATTTATTGCTAATATGATTTCTGCATCCACATAATATTGAAATTATTTGCTTTCTTAAACAAACAGAGCTAGAAAGCTACCTAAGTGGGAATATTGATTTAGGTCCAGAAGCTGAGAAAGCATTAAACATATTCACCTTCTCTGAAAGAGAAAAGAGGAATTACTGAATGAGACGCAGAGACTTAGATGACAATGGTTTAGAGCAGTTTGTTGGAATGAACCTAATCACAGCTTTCAACCTTGTCACATAGAAGACTGTCAAACTAAGAAGGAACTATGTACATTTCTCTGTGCAGATCATTCAGCTTTTCCTGCTCCTGGGACTGCAGCCCAGAGAAGGAGTTTTGGAGTGGAGAAGGCAGCTGAATGGGAACCACTTTGATTGCTCTGCCATTTCATCTGCTGCAATGTGCAAGTAACAATGCTTAAAAAGCAGATTTTTTTTCCCCATGGAGACGTAAATTTCTGAATAAAAAGCAAAGAGAAAGTATATACTCTAGGAAATGATCCTTGGTCTTGTCTTGTTTTTTTGAGGGTGAAGGAGCTGAAACAGCTAAAAGCAAGCACCTTCTTTAGATCTTTTGGAAAGTATGTAACATTTAAAACAAAAAAATCTAAACCCAATGAACAGCAAGCCACAATCTGAGTTTTTCTAAGAAACTGCTGCCCGATCTACTGATTACAGAGGATGGCTTTAGATTCAGTTAATGCTCTTCTAAAAATACTCCGTGTTAACTCTGAAGTGAATTCTAGTTTAATCAGACATGAAAAAGAAAACATGTATGTTTTTCACATGACCACCTGTAGATTAAAGCTGGATTCTCTCCCAGAAAAGCCCCATTCAGTGCTGGAAAATACACACAGTACTGGTCAGGAGCAAGGCAGGACCCAAACTAATGGTTATGCTGGACCTGGTTTGTTTATACAGCATTTCTGGAGACATATTTTTCTCCAAAGAAAACTGGCTAAAAATCCACTGGTTTAGCACAGCTTACTAATGAAACTCCAATAATTAAGTACAAAACCAGAAATGTACAGTAAATCCAGATAGTACAACATGGAATTTACATGCAGTCTTTATCCTGAGAATATACTGAGCTGCATGATTAACATGTTAGGAGATAGTAATTTACTCAGGGAATCCAGCTTTTTGGACCTAAATTATTTTTCAAAAACCTGAATGCTGTCAAATCTGAACTGCAGTGTTCAATACTTTGTATACAAAACTACTTCACATATTGACGTGGCATATTTTAGCTGACAAGCTTTCATAGAAAAACTTAGTTCACAGTGTAAAAGCAGAATGTCAATTTAACTTTCTTTTTTCCCTCTATGAACATTCATATATGACCTAAACTAGAAGTCTACCAAAGAGCTTTCCACTATATCAACAGGTTTGGATATCAGCCATGATGGAACATTTGGAGAATTAATAAAGGAAAGGGAAATATGGAATGCTGTTATTATTATTATTATTATTGTTTTGAGTATTATGAAAAAAATCATTAAAATATAAACAAGACTACATATTAAAAAAAGGCCTTACAAATCCAGTGAAAACAGTCAGCTCAATTGTGAACTCTCAAGATATTTAGAAATAAAGGGGTTTTTTCACTTTATTTTCCATTTATTTATAGAGGGACTTCCATTTAAAACAGGCAAGAGAAAACAGCAAAGTCCAAGAACCTGTCATTCTACTTTTATTAAGCAACATCTACTCCCTCAGTGTGCTTGAATTTTGTCATAGCTACTGCTTCCTGTTGGCAAAGTGAGAATCAGCATGAATATTGTCAGTAAGCCTGAAAACAGGATTCATAGTTCACAACAATGTTCACTTGACAGTTACCTCATTTATAATGATCCAGTGACAGTCAAAAGCAACCAAATTAGTCTCCACGACCTGAAATAGAGAACAAACCAGCTATCAGTCAGCTTGCTTGTAAAAGCCAGAAAAAACAAAAAAAGAAATAGATGCTCTCTGCAAATGACAAAACCCAAAGCACATGCTCCCTAGAACTTTTGCTATTGAACTGAGGACAGAGAACCTTTAGCACCATGCTGCAGAAGCATTTGTATTATTGTTTGACTTGCCAATTAAACTTGGAAAATACATTTCATTGCCAGCATCACAGAAAAGAATATGTTTCAGCTGACTGAGGAGAAAAATGAGAACATTTTTGCCTTAGCACTGTGTGTTGAGAGGAAGCAACAGAGAGGAAGGCAGAAAATGAATATCAAGTAACTTTTGTCAGATTTCCCTATTTCCTGCTTCTAAGGCCTTTCCAGTGTATATCTACCCTGAAAGCCTCTGAATTAAAGAAAAACAAAACAAACCCAAACCAAAAAACCCACATCACAAATGCTAGAGTTCACAGAAGTGCAAAGAGCAGGAAGGAGAGGGTTCTCCTGTGAAAGAGGGCTGTCACAGGGATGATGAATTGTAGCCTAAGGTTCCATGCACAGAAGACCTCTCATCCTCCTCTCACACATCTTTTCCTTTGCTGAAAACTTTTCCATGACCTGCCTTCATGCTGGACTGAACATGTGCTTCCTAACTCAGGTTTCACTCAATCCTTTCCCTCCTTGAATCCACTACACTTTTGTGGCAAGTCACTTTTAAATTGACTGCACAGCACAAATGAAGAGGATAAAAATACACTTGTACGGCTTTCATTAGGTAGGAAAGAAATCTTTGACAAAAGGGAGACCAGAAACAAACTCTGGAAAAAGCTGGGCACCTTTAATTTTTTTCTACCTGAAATTAAAGTAAGTTTAACATATAAATAGTTTTAAACACAAATTAATTCCATTTTATTTGTATAGTTACCATGCTCATCTTGATTCACAACTCAAAACTACTGGATGCTTTAAAGCGTATTGACTACTCCCTTTAAAAACACAAAGAAAAAAAAAACACAAAGAAAAGCAGAAACAAAACTTGGAACTGACAGTGTTTAAATTTTCAATTAGTGCCTAGTACTGGCTCTTATTACTTGGACCATTGGCTTTTAATGACAACCAACAGAAACAGGACTTGCCAAGGATAGCAGCAATTTATACTGTGCCATGTCCAAAGGAGCACAATTTAACTGCCCACAAATCTTAAGAGCATCAAAAAACCCGACACTAATAACCCTCATTATTAATTCAAAGGGTTTTAGAGTTAGGGTCACTGCTTGTTTAGCAGAATGGTAAGGCAAGATTGGAAATTCTGACCTGGAGAGATTCGGGTGAGAGGAAAGCAAGAGCAGCAGTACATGACTGATTCCTTACTTGAAACTCCCACAGCACCAGTCAGAAATGAGGGAGACTGAAAGCCACAGCTCCCAATGTGGTTCTGGAAAACTTCAACAGCATTAGCAGGAATCAGGGTCCTTAATTTATGTGGAGCTTCATACTTTAAAACTTTATATTTTTTGTGTTGCTTTGACATTTTCTTGCATTCTCCACTGCAGGTGTTCCCACAGCACATATAAAAGAACAGGAGGGAAACTGAGTAACTGTGATAGGAGGCAGCACAACAGACTGAGCCAGGATGCTTGAAATGGAACAAGGCTGTTCTGATCAGATTGCTTACAACAAACCAGTTGGAATACCAACACACCCAGGAACCAAAAGGTGAAAAGAGGACAGAGTAGTAACAAAGTTCTCAATGGAGCATTTGCTCCTTATACGAACTTCCAAAGCATAGAAAGTTTATCCCATTTACAACATAAGCTGTCATTTAAATTTTCCATAAAACAAAACAAATCAACGCCTTACTAAAGCAGGAACAATTCTGCTAGTCAATCTACATACAGTTCTGCTGAAAGCAAACAGAATTAAGTACAAAAAAGAAGGAAAGAAAAGAAAAGGCAGCACAGTTGGCATGTTTTCTGATTTCTTGTCAGGTTCCTAGCAACCTTGTCCTTCCTAACTTTTGGCTCTGTGATGTCCTTCTGGGAACGTCTGCCCTGCTGTAACTGCTCTGCTCAAGATGAGGTCTCATAAGTTTCCTGTGGCTCCAAGGCAATCTGCCTGTGACACCCTCGAGTCAAGTCTCCCAGTGGTGGTAGGAAAATTACAATAACTGTGTTTCACAAAGGGCTCCTAAACTCTTTCTTTGCTTCCAAATGGCAGTCAACCAAGAATTCAGATTTAAGGAATGCACAAAATGAAAATTTACATTTTCTGTTCACTTTTTCTTAATGTGTTACAAGTGGGCCAGATAACTTCTTTGTGCCTGAAGCTTCAGCTGATAATATTTTAATGTATTGTATCTCCCATTTTTGTTTCAGTTCATTTAGTTTCTTAATAAATATTTGATATGGAGTACCAACTTTGCCCAGATTCTCAGATTTCAATCAGAGAATGTCTTTTCAATTGAATATGGTCCCAAGTGTCACTGATTTTACTATGTAAAGCTCACAGACCACTTAACCCAGTCATTGGAAGAGGCTGACTGGTCTCACAAGTCACTCGCATTATTTCAAACAGCTCAGGGCACCTGTGACAGATTAATTCACAACTTGCAAATAAGATGAAATGAACCCATTTTTTAGTTACAGTTGAAATTCCTCAGCAGAAATACGTTTTACCCATTAAAGTTTATGCATTCGTGAATCGACTTACAACTAAAAACATTTTCAAAAAGCATATATCAAATTGAGATGAACTTGAAATGTACTCAGAGACACTCAAACAAATGCATTCTAAGTTTAGATAGGCTGCAAATAGCCCCTGATTTAAAAATTCACATTACCTTTCAGTCTGCTAGAAGCTGCTTTTTGGCATCTTCCTCATCCCATCTACCCAAAGCTTGCTCTGATATTGACAGTTCCTTAAAAAGATGACTGATAATGCCCTGAGAAAGTTGCTAGATTTCTAAAATAGATTTACATCTGAACAAAGATTCACCATTAGGCTGGGATTTCAAGGCCATATTTTCATCCTTGGGTCATTCAGCCTTATTTCTCACAAAAGAGCTGCACATTTCAAAATGCTGCACCTCAGTCTCTCCCTTCTTAAACATCACTTCTGCCAGCATTGCCTTTATTGTCCATTTAATTGACCTTAAATTTGACAGTGCCCATTTTGATTATGTGTCTAGGAATTGCAGGACACTATAATGTTATCATCATAATTAATAACCTTCCCATATTTTCCAATTATTGTGCTCCTTATGTTTTTCAGTGTAGATGAACACACTGGCACATCCACTGTTTTACAAAAAATAAATTAATGCTGTACTATGTACACCTTCAGTTCTGATGCTTGAAGGAAAAGCTGCTGAACCCCAAAATTTTCTTCAAATGCTAAAAGTAATTATATGCATAACCTTACCATCAGAAGATTATCTCCATCAGTAGTTATTAAGCACACATTTACAAGTAAACCATAATAAATCAGATTAAAAAAACTCCAAACTGTCTAAAGTCAGCAGTAACAAGACCTAGATCCAATTATTCATCAGTACAGCACGCAGCAGGTCTTTACAGCCATGACACGATGTTCCAGAATACCCATGTCTATCTACTATGTTTGCCATTCTCTTTACTTTAAAAAGCCATTGCATTTTCACTTAGAAGGGATGATAACAAATAAGAGTGAAGTGAAAAAAAACCCAAAAAGAGCACTGCTGGGTCTGCTTAAAATTGACCATAACCTAAAAAGCACAAACAGCAGAAGTATTAAAGGCAGTTGTGCAGCAGGTTTCTATGCCCTAATATGCTTTGAATTGTAAAACAAGTATTTTTTTTAATCTGAGTGATGATCTTTTTCTGGTTGAAATTCTTATCTGCATGCATATCAAGTGAGCTGGCATGAACTTGTGGTCTGTGCCAGGGAAAAATGAATGCAGAAAATAATGCTTGCAAGCACATAAGGGCAGTAGTGAAAAAGTAATTTGAAATCCTGTATTTTAGAAGCAATAAAACAACTTGATTGGGGCGTGTAGGAGGTTAGGGCTTCAAGACCTGAAACATTTCAATACTATGCAAGTTTCATATTCATCACTGGTTCTGCGGGCTCTGTGACAGGAAGCAGTGCTGTTCCCCCCCAAAAGGTAAGGGACAGATTGGAAATTTCCATACAAGACAGAAGGCAGGTGAACCTATCATATATGCAGCTCACCTCTTAAGCTAAAACTGAGAAAAATCAGAGTGTGCATTCATAATGAGGGCTGAACACCAAAATTCTACACAGATATTAAATGGAGGAAAGCTGACACTTTCCAAAACGAAGAAAACCATGTACCTATTTGACAAATTCTCATTTCACACATCCTCTAGGGGAAATCATACAAGCCATGGGTTAATAAACATATAGAGCCATAGGTCAATGCAAAAAGCTCTCTGAAGCTAAGCAGAGCTGCTATCCAGGAGAGCATTTGGAGAAAGTATCATATATCCCTACCCTGCTCTTACTGCTCCTTTAAGCATTCAGGCCACCACTGGAGGTAAGACATTGAAATAGTCTTTGGTCTAATCCAAGACAGCTGCCTTTGAGCTTCTAAATATAAGTTGCTTTCTTAACTGTGATGAATGGGACAACCAGTAGCTAAAGGAAGCAGAATTTATTAATTCTGTATTGACTGTTCTGCAGTTCAGACTGTATTGATTTGCTAAAAGGGAAAATATTTGAAAGAGTCCCCCACCCAAAAAAAGCATTTTGCGCCTTTGAGGTGCCACTTCTGCTATGCCACTGAGTACCTCCATTTGTAGGCAGAACTCCAGGGTGAATTTGAGAGCTGTGTTTCAGTTTAATGACCATTGCCACTGATCCCTTCCTGTCTCAGACAATTAAATCAGTGTCAGAGAACAAGCAGAGGACAGCCTATTAAAAAACTCCTTCAGAAAACTACTTTCCTGAATTCAGCATTTTTTCATCTATAGACTGCTGGTATTCAATTATTTATAATGCTATATCACATATTTCTCCATTACTAAGATTCAAAGCAGCAAGTCAGCAGGCCAGTTAGGAAATAGACCTTATGAAATTGTGGAAAAACTGAAAAAGAAAATCACTATCTCCTCACTCAGCCTTTTCTCAGGCACAGAATTCACACTTGAGCATTTGAAAACATTGTCATTGTTGCACCAGTCCTGCAGCAAAGGATATAGCCTGTCAAGTATGCAGTGTCATTCATATACAGTCATAGAAATCCACAGCAATAGATAGAAAAGATCATTCTTAACATCTTTGTAACTTTAGAAATATGTTCATGTCAAACTCCAGCAGTTCTCCTTACACCCTATTAAAATAAATCAAACTCATGCTTCATGAGGAAGGTGTTCCACTTAGTGAAACACGGATGCTATTGAACTGATGAGCACGAACATGGATGAAACAGAAACTAATTTTCTTTTTCTAAAGAATTCAACTGCACACTGAGGGAGATTTAGCAGAGAGCACAAAAACGCTGCCAAGATGACAAGTGATGAGCAAGGACAAATCATCTGTCATTGGCAGTAACTCCAGAACTTCTGAATCTTTGGAAAAGCTTGACAATTTATCATAACTATTTCTATTGTTCCCACTCAAACCTTCAAATGGCCTAAAAGCAAGACAATCTAAAGCAAATAAAGCAGTTGTAGTGCCAGCATGCAAAAGCTTTTTCCATTTGCAGTAGTAAGCAGGAGAGAAAAAAGGCTTTTGGAGAAAAAAGGACAAGTCAGTTAATGGAAAATGACATCAAAAATTATCTACATTGCTTCTTTCTTGTAGATATGAGCCCACAAGTGTGGGGAAAAACTGCAAGATACCTACAGATCATAACCTTTACAAAGGAAACAGGGAAAGCATTCTGGATTTTCAAAATTCAGCTCCACGTCTGCAAAGGCAGACAAGCCTTACAAAGACCCAAGTGAGCAGCAATATTGCACGTAAGGAAAGATCCTCACAGGATCAAACCATCTCAAGTATCTCCTGTTTGAAACACAGAGGAGAGCTCCCCAGCTCCTGTTTTACCTGTGCCACAGTTGGGACTGGTCTGTGTGACAAAGCATCCAGAGGCCATGGATTCTTTCTCAGAATGTTGAAGGGAATTGTCTTGAACTAGAGCTTGCATTCCTCTAACTTTTTACTCCACCAGTGTTGCAGTATTGACTGCAAATCTTTCTGCTGGACCACCACAGAGCAAACTACACTTTCCATTTGACTTCTTTCACAAAAGCCAGATGGCACTCCACAGCCCATAGCTCTGGGAATAGCTGATATTGGAATAATTAGAAAGTGATTTAGAAAATTTCCCAAGAGTTGAGCTGGGATACCAACTTCCTGTTAACCTTTCCCAAATACTGTCTGCCTACAATATGTCCAATTTATGAGGTTTTGCAATCTGAACTGCATTCCTCCAACTGGAAGACTAATAAAATGCTTTCATTCAATATCTCTAGATTTGCTGTCCATATCTTTTCATAAGCAGCCTCTTGGAGTCACCCCTGCTGTTTTACAGGTGAACATGTCTTAACCTAATTTTCTCCCTCAGGGGCATAGCAATTTGCTGATAACTAAGATATTATAAAAAACAAGCTTCCAGTACACACATGTGAGACAGGAAGCCACTCCAATTCAATCCTGCCCCCTCTCCCTCACCAAGAAAAGGACAACTCAACAAAAACCTACAAGCAATCAAACAGAAGCCAGAGGCATTTCTTAACATGACCTTTAATTAAAGAGATGTCATTGGACTAGTGTGAGCACTCAGAGCAGTTTCTGATAGCATAGATGTCTCCCCAAGGACTGGTATGTAAAGCAAAATAAGAAAGTTAGAGACTATTAAACAGCAAAGAAAATTAAGTGATAAACTGAAGACTACCTTAACTGATCTGAAGTTTAGAAAGGTAAAAGCATGGAGTTGAACTATTTATTATGTTGTACTACGCTAAACACCACAGGACTTGTTCATGGAGATCCTCAGGTAGGTTTGTTCGTTATTTTTACTTTTCTTCCTTCTAGCTCCTAGTTCATCAAACCACCACCATTTTATCAGGCTGTTTGCACCATTTCTTCCTGCTGGTGATGCCACAGCAAGCTCTTTCTGTGCTTCCACTCTTAGCTTTTGAGCTTTTCAGTAGGGAAATCAGTTGTTGATTTATAAAGCTCATTCTTACGCACCAGAAACTGAAGCTCATAAAAATTTCACCTTTTCACCAAAGGCAATATTTTTGTAATCTAATTTTAATCTTTACCTATTTCTACTCTTGAGAGAGAGAAAAAAAAAACAAAAACAAAAAACAAAACAAAACAAAAAAAACAACAACAAAGCACACATGGCAATACTTATTTTTGTTCTTCTGGATAATCACCTCTTTCTGGGATTCCCTTCCCTGATATTCCTTCCAAGCAAGCAAACAAACAAACAAACCCCAAACAAACCGACCCACCATCCCAAAACAACACAAAAAAATAAAATCAAAAAACCCCACCAACCACTGGGTAAAACCTGACAGATACATTTACCAAGGATTAGAAAGCAAGCTTCTACAGCATTTGGGGGAGACAGGTGGAAATTGTCTTCAAGTCTCCTCCTAAGGATGGGTGATACAGCTGACATGTCTTCATTTGCTTGTTTTATGAAAATGGATTTCTTTTAAAAATAAATGGTTGAAGCACTTGATTGGTTTTCCACTTTTTCAAATTTATTTCAAAAGATGATACTTTTAATCTAAAAGTACTGAATAATTAGTTTTATATTGACTTGTCTTGCCATCATAACTACATCTGAAATGAATCAAGCTTCAGGGAACACTTTTTATCTTCTGTCCTAAGATTTTAAGAGATGGAAGCTGTTAAAGTACAGAAATCAGCCCCATGCAAAGAAAAGAAAACAGTTAAATATTCAATGAAAGTAAATAAAGACAGCATTAATGTTTCAGTGAGTTTGACCACAGGCTTGTACTGAGAACACAAAATACAAACACATTCTGTCTGGTAGAAATAGCCTTTTTAAAATTATTCATTTTCTTAATCCTTGAGAAAAATTAATAATGTATATTTTATAGGTGTCTAAACCCATGCATCTTTCTGAGGTCAGCCTGTAGAGTGTAGGTTTAAAATAAAATAACTATAAGCAATTTATGTATCCTTTAATTTTTAAAGATTGTTTTATTCTTGCAGTTGATTTTCTTACTTCCAAATTTATACTTTGATTTATATTCCTATTATCCTTCTGAAATGTGTTTGCAATATCCACTCTGGGGAAAAAAACTAAACCAAAACCAAACAAAAACAACCCATCACAGATTTTTTTTCACAAGTTGTGAAACTACTTGGCTTTAGCTCAAACCTATGAACATATTCTCCTACCTGCACTGCAAGACAGTGGGAAGAAAGCAGAACAATGGTATTCTGCTGAATGATCATTCAATAATGTACATTCAACAGAATACCATAGAAACCTAGAAACTCTTTATTTCAAAGTAAAAAAGTCACTCAAATTATCATGGTAATACAGAAATTCAGATTCATGACTGCTGAGTGGTTGTCTGTCTTTCCTTGTAAGAAGTAGATTTCATTTATAGTGATAATTGATCCCTGAACATCTCTTGTTCTTTATCTTTATTTGTTGTGGTTATTTTGAGGGGGTTTTTTTTGTTGTTGTTGTTTTTTAGAGCAGAATTCTATTTGGAAATTAAAGGAGAAAACTTGAATATTTGGCTTGGACAGGGGCTTTGAATCAAAGTGGTTGTCATCACCTTTGAAAACTGTAGAACCAAACATAAGAAGCCTGAATCTACACTACAGTAGCAAAGTTTCCTCGTCATTATGGATTAAGAGCTGGAGTCAGAGACTTCTCCCTGCTGTGGTACTTGTTTTAAACACCTCAACATCAGACCTACATGCAGACATATTCAGGAGCTACCCTTTTAGTGAACTCACTCTAGATTGAAGGCTGTTGACACGTCCTCCAAAACACGGAAAATAATTGCCTTGCTGATTTTGATTCCTTTGCAACCACCTTCTCCAAGGCCAGAATCTCTCCACAACAGTGAAGGTGAGGGATTAATAAAGCTTTGCCACAGATTTACAGTTATTCCATCTGCACATATAAATTATTTTTCTAAGGCAAATAAAAAGTTCAGTTCCTAATTTTAACCTCCTGCAGATTCATAGGCAGCATCTGACTTATTCCAAGACTTATTAATATGAAGAAAGATTTCAAACTGTTAATGTGACATGGAAGTTTAGACAAACAGTCATTAATTTGATGTTTTAACTTGTAGAGGAAAAAGAAATACCAGTTTGACAGTGGATCTTAATGTCTGCCTTACTATCATGTCTGCTAGTGAAGAGAGCTTTGGAGGCTACAAAAAAAAAAAAAATACAGACAATAAAATGGTATCTGTCATAATTTCAGTGTATGCTCCTTTGTTAGCTCATATAAAAATATGCAAACTCATATTTACTTCTTTAAACATATACCTAGTGTTTCTAATTGAGAATTGTGATTAACCAAAGTCACCAGTTTAGTAAGGCACTGAACAACTAAGACTGAAGAAAAACACACTTGTGAGGCACAAGGTTCCTTCCCAGTGCGCATTACTATGGGTTGACGGCACTCAGCAAAAGGAAAATTGATTCAAATAAAATTTGTGAGGGAATGATATAAAGGTTGTATTTTAAATAACCTTTCCTGTCTCATCTACATTCAAATTTATACCTCAGTACTTCTGTAGCTTGTAGTACAGTTACTCTTTACACCATTTTAAATTAAAAGGATATGCAATTAGGATGGAAATCACTGTCAGAAAGAGGGTGAAGAATATGGGCTTTGAGGAAGAACTTGAAGTTATGAAGTGGAGAACAGCAAGAGCAGAACAGGGTGCCTGATTCAGAGGGCTATTTGGCAGTGTGAACAAATACTTTTAGACTGTTATTGCTTAAAAGCAAGCAAACAGAAAAACGAAAGAATAACAACAGTTTTCGTAATAGCAGGCATTTTTCATTAAAAAAGCTTCCTGTCCAACCAAGGTACCAGCAATCCAAATTAATAAAATATGGATTACAGTTAAACTACTCGGTTTGGCCCATTCGTGTTGATTGTTTTTTTGAAAGTAAGTATGGGTGCCATTGTTCTTAAAGTCTTGACAGACTTTCAAGAACTATTAAACATATAGATTGCATTTATGTCTTCAAACTGAAAACACAAGGCTTAGTTTACCTTTTCCTCTTTTCTAAGAATAGCATGTGAATATTTTAGGGCCAGACCCTCTGAATTGCTCAGCATCTGTAAGTTACTCAGATTTTCCTCAAGAGGGGCTGCAGGATGCTGAGTGCCTTTGAAAACTTGCCCATTCCATTCAGGTTTTTAAATACAACTTGAGTGCCTTGAAAACCCAGCCCTGATTATGCTGGCAGCATGTTGTTTATTTTATTAGTGATACAAAAATGTGGTTTCAACTCCTTTTGCATCTGTTAGTAAACTCACGATTTAGTCTGACTTCATATCAGGGAAAATGTTAAATTTTATACGCTACAGAATATAGCAGTTCTGCTCTTTTTTCTTCTTTGCTGTCTGCCTTAAAAGCAATTTTTTTTGCAAAGCATCAGACTGGCATTACTGAAATAGAAAGTATTTCATTTTCCTATCACAGGCATTATTAACAAAGGTCACTGTTGAAGTGACAAAATATCACTAAAGCCATCAGATCTTTTTGCTCTTCAGCTTCATGGCGGTGCCTCTCCTGTCATTTCACATATCTGTAGAGAACAACAGTGGCAGAGGTTCAAGTGAGATAGCCCCCATTTCTGACTTGCACATAAACTTAGCATTTAGCTCCTCTCCAAGCACACGGGCTGAAAGCATTTTTTTCTGGTAACAGGAGTTCAAGAATCAGGAGCAGTTTCATAGAGTTCTAACTGGCTGCAGGCTTGAAGCTCCCCATGAAAAACATCCTCTCAAAAACACGTGTACAAAGACAAAATCTGTTCTAAACATATTGAGAACAATCTGGTCACCAAATTGCTAAGCCCAGTGTCCATTTTTGCTTCTGTGCTTCACATGAGATGAACAAAATTGGTCACTCTTACTAAAGCTCCAAAGGCCCAGAAGGTCTGCACAAGGACTCAAATGAGTCTTACAGAAGACATGGATCAAAACAGCAGCCTTTTCTCATTCTCAAGTTATCTAAATTTTCCTAATAAAGCACCTCTAAATTTTGGGAAACTCTGAAAGTAGTTCAGCTAGTCAACTACATGAACCTAGAGCATAATTTAAATATTCTGATAAGCAATGTATGTCCTAACATCAACCATGCAACACAGTTCAGATTAATCTTTTTGAAAAAACCTTCTGGCCAGATACCTGTTTGCAGATCTTCAATCTGAAATCCTTCATATATGTCACTGGAGGTTACTAAAAACTAATGTTCAAGGCGAATACAAAGTTCTCTCTGTACTACCACAATTCTCTAGCAGCTAATGGCTAAGCTAATAGAAATATTTGACAACACAGCAGAAACTGATACAGGTCAAAATATATTCCAGTTCTATATAGAGAGAAAATCTATGTTTTTCATCATTGTTTGATGCTGGTTTAAATACTGGTTCCACACAGTACTTGCATCTGGATCCAAAGAGTCTAAGCAACACCTACCCCACAGACACTGGAGACACAAACATGCCAAAAATTACAGGCTCAAGCACACCTAAAACACAACTGCAGCTGGGACATTGGATCAGCTCTAAAATGGGACCCGTCCTAACAGATTGAAAATAACTTAATCAGCTAAAGAATAACATAAGCTCCAACAGGAGTTCTGTTACACAAAAAGATAAAACTTTCTAGTCGTCAAGTACCGTTATTCTAAACCACTTCTGGTTTGTTGTCAGAAACAAAACACAGAGGAATTGCAGAAGAGGCAAATGTTGCAATCGTAAAAAACCCAGAAAACTAGAAATATTTAACATGCAGTATTAATTTGAGCCACTCTATACAGGTTAATAATTCATAGGGATTAAGTTGCTAAGAATTGTTTCTCAAATTTTCATTGTGGAAGAGTTGCCCATTTCATTTGGCTTTCTGAACAAAGAGGCTTAAATTAGATCCTTGCTATGATCTTTTAAAAATAAATTGGAAAGCTTTGATGGAGAGAAGTAAAAAGACTGCAAGAACTTTAAGAGGATTTGCACATTCTAGAAAAGGAAAAATAGAATGCACTTTGTTAAAAAAGCAATTAGTTCTGCATTTTAAAACTGTGAAAGCAACTATAGCCTTAGCAAAATGAGCTATATAGAAAAATAAAGGCCTTTTGAACTTTTTAAAAAAGAAGTATTGAAGACCATTCTATTTAAGCTCATATTACAACTTTATTTTTCAAATAGAAAAAAACCCAAGCCCGTAATTGTAATTGTCTTGTTTTGTTTTTTAGCTTAGATAAACAGCAGTAACTTGACTCATGGTAACAATTCCTCTAACGTCTATATGATTAGTCAGCTGATAAAATTACTCATGTGAGGAAAACAAGTCATATATATAAGAGATTGCTGGCACAGGTACCTCCATGTAAATTATGAAAGACACATTACAGAGTGTCAAAAATTATCTAGCAACACATTCCTTTTTCCCACAGGTACTGTCAAATACCTTTTTACCTTTAAGCACTGCATTTTTGTAGCATTCTTTCAATCATCTTTTTGACTAACCTGAAACAGAACAGTTATATATCTCACCTACTCTGACTATTAATATTATGGACACATGGTCTTTGCTTTTCGATGGTGATAGAAGCAAACTGACAGAACCAATATCCAGACAATCCTTGAAGTGATACATGGGCTTTACACAAGGATGATCAACAAGATAGAGCACTATTCTCTCCAGACTGATTGATAGGAAGAAACAAGTTGACTATAAGGCTGTATTTTCAGCTGGAAGCAAGTACATCCAGAACGCCTCTGTGGGTCCCCAAGTATACAAAGTAGAAAGCTTATCTAGTCAGAAGAATAAAAACAAATAAAAAGTAAGAAAGGCAGATAGAAAAAGGGTTATAACAATATAGGAAGGTAATTCTTCGCTCTATTATGCAACAAGTAGGAGAGATACACATCTGTCATGAAGACCTAAGTAAAATTCTGAATGTGTGAATGCAATTATGGCCCATTCTAAGTCAAATTAAATCCCAGTTTACCTGAGACAGACAGGTTGGCACAGCTCAGTAGAACTGTATCAAATGTCAGGTGACTTCCGGAGCAATTTCCAAAGCTAAGTCAGGGACAGGAATGAATAAAGCTTTTCCTGCATTCCCCAGTCAGGAACCTCATACCTTTGAGCAAGACTGGAACCTGATTGCCACACAGCACCTTGCAATTAAACACAACTGCTTAGATACTGCTAAATACCTGCACCTGACTACATTTCTACTGCTGCTTTTAGGGCCACGCTGCCCTCCCTCTGTGCTATGGCACTGCCTCCTCTGGGGATGGGCACTTAATGTCCTCGTCAGCTCCAAATCTCTGCCTGGTGTCACCGTGTTTTCTCATCTGCCAATGACTCATTTGATCTCAATCCTCAAAACACCATAAGGATGAGGAAAAAAACATTTCAGAGGTAGAGCAGAAATGCACCAACAGAGCCCTTGGTGGATATTTAACTGCTTTTCCTGAGGATTTGTCCCCTATAGTTTTTTCAATCTTGCTGGTTGCTGGCCCCTTCCTGAGTAAGAGACTGTCTGACAGTCACAGCAAGGGCAGTTAGGGATGTTGTGATAATCCATTTTATCCCACTTCTTGCCACTAAGGTAGACAGTGTCTTAGTATCACAGCTTTTCATGGAACTTCTTCTTATGTCTACACTAAGAATTTTGTCTAAAGGAGTCAAGAGAATTATTTTCAAAATGTAAAAAAGATTAAAAAATCCAAAGTAAAATATCATTTGCAATCCACCAGAAATTCGAAGAAGGGAGAGACTGCTATAGTTTTGTGTTAGTGTTCATAAGACACAGATATGAATTAAAGCTCCGTGTGAGAGATAAGAGCTCTGAGGAATCATGAGAAATTCATGTTCAGATCATTTTCTGCACTGGCATCTGCAAATCTATTAAAAACCTTCATTACTGCAGTGTCTGATGCTTTGCAACAGAGGCTACAAATACAGCTATCTGAAAACTAAACAAAATGAGCTTATTTTCCTCTTGTCCCACAACACAGTTTGTGTATACATATATGCATGCACCACAAATTTATTCCTATTTGTTTCGTCTACCATATCTTATCCTATCCACTGTAAGCTTTTCCTGAGAGATCAGGGATCTGTCTCTGTACATGTGAAAACATCCCCTGCGTATTATTATCCAGCCCTTAAATTTATTTCACAAATCAGGCATTTTACAGGATCCTGCAAAAGAGAAAATTTTTTTTGTAAACATCATAGAAAATTCATTCTACTGAAGAAGATTCTAACTTTGATTCACGGCCCTCTGCACACGATATCCTGTCTCCAAAATGGAAGAGACGCCATCAAAATTGCTTAATGTGTATCTATTTCACCCTCCCCTGGGCAAAAGAAGATAAAAGCAGAGCAATACCATGGTGCTGTCAAAATATGAATCTCCCTGGATCTATGTTACAATATCTAATAGATGGCATGCTTTTTTTAACATTTATTGCAATAAAACACCTTTTATCACTATAGTTCTGCACTTGATGATGTCTAACAATGGCACCCTGGCACATGACTGAGCAGTAACTGAACCAAATAGGGTACCTTTAGCAAGAAGTTTTCACTATTTTTATGATTATACTTGGACATTTTAAAGAAATTACTATAATTTTACCTTCACTTTGAGAGCAAATGCAACAAAAAAACTTGGAATTAAATACAAGGTACAGTGTCTCCTAACCCCAAAACCAAGCTTGATCTGAGAGTAGTAGCTAGGATTAGAGAGGTCATGACAAGAATGACTGCTTTGGTTCAGTGTGGGAGGGGACACCTGGAAAAGAAAGAAAGCTCACAATCCTTGACCTAATGAAATGAAAATAAGTTATCATCTTGGAATATTTCATGTTCTAAGCACAAAACCTCTTTTTGGAGGAAGCAGGATTTTCATTATGTTCCATTAGTAGTACTCCCTCAGACAGACATCAAGGGTCCCCACAGCTGTGTTTCACTTGTTCAAAGGGCATTTAAAACAATACTTTTGGTATCATCTAATTGAAAAAGAAGCCTCCTTAGGAGGCCCAACCTATGGGTGTGTGTATCTTGTTTTTTGGCAACTGCATATGTATTTCAGGCAGATGAAGGCACTGAAAAGACAACAGACCTGTAAGCTGAAGTATCTACAAGTAAAAATATTGTGATCACACTTTTTAATGCTCTTCTTCTGGTCCTAGAGAGAAGTGGAAAACACAGGAAGATGTCAACACCATAATTGGGTAAGAGGAAGGAGGTTTTATGGCTCTACCTTCCTTGACAGGAGCAGGCAACATTGAAAGGGACAATTATGAAATGTGCTACAACAGTTACATGGAATATAATGTAACAGGAAATTTTAAAAATAATTTTGAATGCAGTTTTTTCCTCAATGGGCGTTCTAGATTCAGTCTAACACTTGTGCAACAGAGCTGGTTGCACTTAAGCAGCATTCAAACCTTATTAATGGTGACTGAATACTGAGGCCTGTTTATGTCAGAGCAAGTTTTGTTATTAGAATGCACCTAAAAAAGCACTAAATCAGATAATAAAGTGATCAATTTGATACAATTGTAACACATTTTTCTTCACTTCAATCTGAAAAGCTTCCTTTATAATCTTAAGTATATTAATTAGCTCTAAAATTGCCATCTCTGCTGTATAATCATGCAGGAAACCTGAAGAAAGCCACAAGAAAAAGGACATGGAGGAAAATTACCACAGAGTCACCAAGCTGCCTCTGGATCAAATGGACACACTAATGAAGCCAGAGCTGCTCTGTATAAGCACTACTGAAATACCATTATTCAGTATCTGTAGCAGTGCCAATAACTACAGATATGAAATAACACATTAAAAAATTTACCTGCTTTTAAAACTGTTATTAATAAAATGAAGCAAAAAGGACATCCTCCTAAAGGGAAGGAAATGACAGGGAAATTCTGTGGATATTGAATTGCAGAGCACTGAGACTCAGACAAGAAAAAACCTCAGAGAAGAAGAATTTACAGTTTACACTTACTTGGCTTACTTTGCGTTGTGTTGCAATTTCACTAAGGGAACACAAATCTTTAAAGTCTGCACCTTCTTTTTCAAAACTCTGCCTTCCTATTTGCACAAAATGATGATATAAATACAGTAGAAAAAAGGATACATGACCATAGTAAATTTGTTCCCAAATTACATTCCTTATAAATATGATTTTACAAAGCTTTTATTTACTCTAAAAAAAAATTATGCTGTTTCCAGGACAGCACAAAAAAATCCTAGTGAAAGGAATTTATGTGCATTATTTATGACAGTGTCCAAAACTTAGAAGTAAAGGATCTATGTTGGTTAGTGAGATAATGAAGCAAATATAAACTGATTTAGTTTTTGTCCTTAAATCATTTGAGAAACTGCTGTGTAACATTTATTTCATTGTTACTATAGTATTATGCTGTAAAATAGGTCCAATAAACTAATGTTTTCCTATCTGAGCTTCTGCTTCCCCAAAAAAGAGCTAAGTTAGCACCCCTTTGCCAATTTATACTTATTGGTCTTTGACACATAGCTTTTTATATGTGTTGTTAAAATGAGTTAAGATTTTTAATTTTTTTTTAAATTTTAATATTTTTGAAAGTACATGCAAGAAAATACTTCCCTTAAAGCGCAATTTGCTTCCTCAGTCCTAAAGGTAGAAACAAACTTTTATCTACAGCTTCAGGATCTCTGACCCCACTTCCTGCAGTGAAAGCTCTTTTCAGCCAATTGCTGTTATTTGCCAGTGCTCTCAGTTAATTTCCCTAATATGATGATTTCAGAGATTTATCAGGGCAGAAGCACAACTTACTCATTGGAATGAAGCAACAGTGTCTCTGAAATAATGATGTAGAGACACTGAAAAAGACTTCTTCGAGTAATCTTTTAAAAAATAGTTTCAGAGTGAAAGCTTATTTTCTATCCTTGCTTTGGTGACAGTGATATTTTCCCATTCTGAGAAACACACCTTGCTTGTGTTAGTGTGTCTTTTCTTCCTAGATGAGTGTTAATGCAGATGACTAAGGACACAGGGAACCATAAAGAATTAATTTCTCAAAGTCTCTCTACCTCTACCTAATTAAGGCAGGTAAAGCATGTAATAAATATTGACAAAGAAAAGTGTGACTCTACTGAACTTATGTTAAATAAATAAACAAACAGTCCCAGTCATACACATTTCCATGTGACCCTGCCTCATTTTATTAGGTTTTTGCTTTTTCACAGTTTATCCAGTTTCATGTAGAAGGCACCAATTTCCCATGGTCCAATGCATTGAGACAAAAGGTGGTATAACTTCACACCTGCCCATAAAAAATTGTGAAAATCATGAAAACATATTATTATATGTAAATCAGATCACCTGTAAGAGCTACAGTGAAAAAAGGCAGCTTTCTCACAGTGACCACAATTAGCCTGAAGTTAAGACTCCAGATCAAATATGCTATTTCCTGTGAATCATTTCTCTATAAGGGCCGAAGCTGGATGTGAACTTGGAATTCAATAAGCAAACTCTCTGACTCATGGATTGTGGGAGGTACCACATCAGAGCCTGAAGCAGTATCAATACACAAGTTCAAATCTTACAAAATAAATCAAGATTACACCTTCTCCTTTTGAGGATGTTAATTGCTGATGCAACATGGCTTGGGAGACACAAGGAGAGGAGAGGTTTGGGCAGAAGATGCTTTAAGACCTGATTTATTTGAAGTTATTCCATCTTTCCTGTTCAATCAGTTCCTGTGCTAAACAAAGTCCTTGGGGTGAAGCATTTGCAGTTAATTATGCAACCAGCATAATCTGTCTTGCTTTCAAATTAACAGTTTAGTGACAAATTAATTCCCTCTTTTTTTTCCCAGAATATTAGCACATCAACCCCAGTGGCTAGCCTCATTTCACTCTCATTATTAAGACAGTTTTTCCTTTTAATTTATACAAAGCATGAAATTTTATAACCAAATCTAAAACTCAGCTATGAATAACTTACTGAGGAAATTTTATATTTCAAGTACAAAATGAGCTATAGGCATAAATGTAACTAAGACTAAGCCACTGTACTTTCCTGGTGAGGAAATCATTAACGTTTTGGATAATAGGGTTCTTTTATTTACTTCTTTCTCAGTTACTACTTTCATACAACACTAATGAATCCAATAAACAGACAATCAACAGATCTTCTAATAAAATATTTTTTTATGATTCTTTTCCAGAGCTTATTTCCTTTAGAATCAGTAGTGTTCATTATTCATAGAAAAAAAAAAAATTAGACCAAAAAAATCAGGCTACAGAGAAGTATCTAAGGCTGCCCAACTAACTATTACTGAACATATTAACAATAATTATGTTTGCTGACACAAGCACATGAATACATTTTGAGAACCTGCTCATAGGCATTATGTACAACGGTCCTGTAAAATTATCTTGGAAGAAGTGTTTTGTTTTACAAACCGAGGTGTCCTAGGGTGACTTTACGATGCTTGTATCCCCAACCGTCCATTCTGTTTGTGCTGTATATTGAGTTCTGTACCTTTAAGACTGATTCTGAGGGTGAACCAGGGAGAGAAGACGCGCGGAGTTTGTTTGAGAAACAACCTGACTCCCACA
>VZUI01085734.1:0-33968 GCA_013401135.1 Cettia cetti
CTAACACCCTGACCAACAGGGTGTCAGGTCACATCCCTGACTCTGTCAGGGGGTTTTAGTTTTTTTCCTGTTTGCTTGTTTTTCTGTACTACTACATTTGGTTTTTTTTAATATTCCTAATAAAGAACTGCTATTCCTGTTCCCAAATCTTTGCCTGAAAGCCCTTAATTGCAAGATTATAATAATTCGGAGGGAAGGGTGGTTACATTCTCCATACCTGTCTCTCTAAACCAGGATACGATGTTGGGGAAATTTTGCAGTCTTTTTCTTGATGTTATTCTTATTTTTTTTTTTTTAAAGTTTAATCTGTAAAATTACTTCAGGCTTCTATTTTGACATTAGACATTTCTTAATTTTGCAAGTCACTACACACAAAAGAATTTTCATTCCCATGTGAGAGAATTCAGCAGAGACTGATTTTAATAGCATCAAGTATTATAACAAAACATTTTGATTTTAATACTGCCTATCCCAGCAGGAAATCTTTTATTTCTGAATTCCCCATGGAACTAGCTCTTGTACTTGCTAATTGCTGTACCACTTCCCTGAAGCTTATCATCACTGAGGTTCAAGTTTCTCACAGAGAACTTGACTGGAAACAAATGCTCAAATAAAGGATATTTTCCATTAAAAACTAGTAAATTATAGTCCACATTCTCAAAATGGCTCTTATCCTGTGAATATGTACACACGTACACAGAATGTAATTACACCTGGAACTGCAATAGGAATGCCAGTCTAGTGATGCCTTCTGACTTATCACTTGGATGTTTTTTTAGTGGCATAGCGTGAAGAGCCACATTAGTCATTTACAAAGTCTGTAGTCAGGTTTTGAATATTAAATTATGAAAATGTATGTTTGTATTTGAACCCATTCCGGGGCAATCTGCTTTTAAGTGAATAACTTATAAAAAATCCGAGCAATTTTCCCACATTGATTAAAGATTAATTGCTGAGAGCTTTTACGTTGGCTCATGCATTTAATACAAAATAAAAAACTATTTGTATAATGGAGACCTTGTATTAAATTAGATCATGTTCAGACTGTGACTGTGCCTTATAGCTCAAGTTCTTTTATACTGAACAGCATCAAAAATTCACATAATGTTGACTTTTTTGTTTTATGTGGCAAGTATACCAGATTATGTGAGGCAAGAAGAAACTAAAAACATTAAAAAAATACTGTATATGGAGATGAAGGGTAGTAGTGAGTTCTGGTTTCAGACTGGAGGCAGTCTTTAAGTCAACATATCTGAAGTTAATACAAGATGTGACTGGTTTAACTCAGAATTTAAATGACTACTTCAGTAAGTAAAAGAAGATAATCAAGAAGATAATTTTTTTACAAAGATGACAAGGGGGAGCAGGTTCCTATTACAGCAAAGAAATGTTGTATTAAATCAATAGATAAAAAGAAAGAACTTAGTGAACTTGCTTTCATAATCTCTCCATCCTGTAAAGACTCTCTTTCCCGTAGAGAAATGGTGAATCCAAGTAGCTGCAACTGCTGAAGAGTTCTCTCGACCAGGAACTATACCTTACCACACAGTCACACTGGCTAGTTATGTAACATGTAGGTACACATTACGTTACATTTACTAGATAACACAAAGTGTTACTAAATCAGATCTCAAACTCATTCCCAAAATGTTCTCTACACTATCATGTGTATTTTATGCATAGAGAAATATTTCGAGTTTTTTCCTGTATCTTCTCAAAGGCTGGAAAGACCAAATGATCTGTCCTTAATGGTTGATAATAGGAGAAATCTGACAAGGTTTGTATCTGGAATAATGCCACATTAAATAACAGTATATCATGTTTGAATGATTATAATTGTACTGATAGGTAAAAAAAAAAAAAAATTCTGTTCATTGTTCAGTCTTAGTAATAAATTATTCCTTACTGAAAAATAAATAGAATTTTACTACCTAATTCCTCTAATTGGTAGAACATTGCTATCACATTTTTCATGTTTCACTGATCTTGAAATGACATGTACAATATTAATGAGTTAAAGTGTTATTTTCAAGGAGAGTTTTTGTATGTACTGCCTATCTTTTGTTTAACAAGGAAGAATTTTCTACTTTGAAGGCTGGACTTACTCTACCTCTTTTCTTTCACCTCTTTTGCTACTAAAGAGATCATAAAATTGTCAATGTGCAATTTCAAGGAACTGCTGTAGAAATCTTTTTCAAGTAGGTTTTGTTCTTCAGCTCTGGCCATTTTGATATAAAATGCTGAATAGTGAAGTCCTTCTTTGATGTGTGTTGAGCATGGGTATCTTTCAGCACAGTCATATCAAATCCTTCCTCTTCCTCTGACATTGCATTGACCCGTGGTGGTTTTTTTCATCCAGCCTTTATAATCTTGAATGGGTTTGTCTGGTCCTGTTTCAGCTGGTTTATATCTTGGTTGTAGCAGTGATTCAGACTGGCTTTGAAGAACTGATGCTTATGTATCAAAAAGATAAATGCTTTAATAAATGCCTAGAATGCGCTATGCTTTCATCCTCAGTTATTTCCAGGACTCTCCAGAGTTCCTGGTTTTGCTGCTAATTTGCTTTATTCTTATGAGTCTTCATTGGACAGCATCTAATTCATGATGCAAAACACTGTACCATGTGCTGATGGTTATATATAGATATGGATTGGTTCCTTTTCTTCCCTCAGGGAAAAAGTTGAAAAATATTAACCCACTGTTATTTTAAGGCATGCTGTTTGTGTTTGAAACAAACACAATTTGTTTCATTTGGCATCTTTTTATCCAGCTCCTGGACACAATTGTAGGTACAGATAAATTATATCTCTCCCCTCCTATACAACAAATTGTTCCATTATTTTACTTTATTTTTCTGTTATTTGACTCACCCCAAACAGGTGTTTAAGCATGTGGCTCATTTTACTTACATGCATTTAACATGTTGGGTTTTTTTTGACAGCTGAACCTTCAAAGAGGCTCCTGTCACCTTAGAAGATGACTGAGACACAGAGGAGATACGTTTAGGTGATGCTTGAAGTGCTTGACCAAAACCTTGGGGGATTTAAATGTTAGGGTTAAATAGGCAGGTAGTTAACTTAATTGCATTTTAAAAAATTATATTAGTTTTTACAAGACATTGATTTTGCACATCATCCAAATTGACTGAGGGCTTCCAACTTAACTGATCATTTGCACAGCCTTCCTAGGCTGAAGTCTTTTGAGATAACACACCTAGAAATACGGAGAGCTGTATTTGCACAGAGAGGTGGCACTAAGGGGTGAGGGATTACTGTGAGCAGCACTGCCAAGATCATTTCAACAGCATGAAAACTGCTGATAAACACTGTGGAAAAAACCTGAAGTCCCCAGTTCATGGAAGCCTGCTCGACCAGATAGGCTTGAATGGCTGCCAGTGTGTGAATCAGATGTCACTTGGGTTTGTGCTAGAGCAGACAATCTGTTTCAGCAGCACCGGAGCCTGAAAAGAGGGAATGAATCAATGGGAAGAGACTCCATACACAATGTCCTTTTCATGTTACCCAGAAAACCAGTTTTATGCCAAATTACTCTGGGATCAGGCTTGTGCCATTTACCGTATTGGAAAGCAATAGCTTCCCTTTATCAGTCAGTACAGTACTCATTTTCATTCCCATCTTTGCATTAAAGAAAGGGATAAGGTTTCTTTGAGAATAGCATTGAATTAGGTTTCATTCTGTGAGGCCATGCAACTGTTGATAAATAATTCTATTTGCTGACATTTAAATTACTTGTTTTCATGATAAGGAGAATCTAAATTTTCTTTTGAATTAGTTGAAATTTTATTTGATGTAGGTTTGGTTCTACTCCTGGGACTCTCTCTGCCCCACAGAGACAAAATGCCAAATTAGAGAGCAAAGTGATCCCCCCCCCCCAAGCTTTATTCCTCCCCCAGAAACACAAACATGCATGTGCACCGAATCATTATGAATGCTGGTGGTGGTCATTGCAGATGGCTTGCATTATTTAAAACATAGAAGGGAGGGACCAGTTAACTTTTTATATTTAGCAGTGAAGCTTAACTGTGTTCTTACCATGGCTCTAGTAGGCCATCTTTTCTGTTCAGATTTGGTTTAGATGGTTTTCAGGTCTCTTAACTATATTCATTAATTTTCTACTTATCTGATGTTTAAATGACAACCATTTTCTCTCAAAAATTTGAAAAACATTTGCATTGGATGCAGACAGAAAAGAACTTTGAGTGATCTCTCCATCCAGTCAGTGAAAAGCCATTCCCAGGTTTAAGTTTCTGGGGATATAGATTATTGCTGAGTGATGTATTTGCACTTGATATTAACCAAGTAATGCATGTATGGAAGCAGACAGGATGGCAAACAGGGGTTCCTGAACAAGGAGACATGACACAACTATAATTTCTTGCCTCATTGCAGGGCTGTTATCCTTCCCCATTGCCCATCTTTCTAAATAAACTTGTTGTTTTGTGTACCCTATTTACTAATCAGGAAAGTAAGAAAGTTGCTATCAGGGCAGAAATGAATGATGTATAGAAGAAAGGAAGACTTATTTTAGATTTAGAATTAATTCTTTTGGATCTTTTGCAAAATATTTTTTCTCTCACAGGGTGTGATATTGTTTGTGGTGTTTTCATGTCTTGCCACTCTTTTAATAATTGTATCTCTTTCTGTGAAGCCCTTCTCAAATTATCTCCATATCATTATGTCCCTGGTGCTATATTATTCCAAGAATATTTTGTGTCTGTGGCTGATTTAAGCCATAAATATTTCAAAAGCTCAAAGTTAAAAAAAATCAATGATAACATATATGCAGCATCCATAATATATAAAGACAGTGGTCTGAAATGGCCACTTGAAAGTTCTGGAAAATTAATCATTGTAATATTTATTGCAGAACTGTCTCCTTTATCAACATAATTATTATTGTTATTGATGTTAATATAGGCATCCTATTATTGTAGCCTTGTACTTATTAGATGGGAGGCTGTTTCATAGGCAAAGGCAAAGTTTCTACAGCTTTTTTTGCCAAGTATTTGAAATAGTGAGATGTATTTGGACTTAGCTGCACAGAGATGTTCCTGCACCATCCTAACAACTTTTTCTCCACTGGCTCTTCTTTCTCCATTGTTCAGAGGCAGATCTGCAGCACTGACCCATGGCTGCCTTCTGCTGCCCTACACATGAAGGGTAGGACTTCAGCACCAAATTGCTGAGCACAGTGACCCCACTGCTCTCTAGCCCACAGGCACAAGTGTGTGAAGCAATAGGAAGCATATGCTCCTCGTAGCCTCCAGCCCTGATGTCTCTGAAACACATGGGCAATGTCCAGGAGATGGTATCAAAACAGAGCTGGAGCAGTAATTGTACACTCTCTCTGGTTGCAGGTTTTTGGTGTCATGCTTGTGACTCCAAATGCCACCATGAATAATTGAATCCCACCTGTGGTTGCAACTCCCCTCTGTTTCTGGTTTTAAACAATTATGAGTTTGGAGCCTCTGGGAGAAGACGTCTTATAGGCATTTTAAACCCCCATTTTTATTTATTGCATAAGCTTTATCTTCCTCAATTTGTTTTTTAATCTTGTAAAAATAAACTGCTGAGGACTTCAGCAGTTCGGAATTAAATGGCTATTAGCTGTATGCCTCCAAATAGGCTTCATAATTCTGATGAGATTTCATAATGCTGACACTTTGCTGAGCAGAAATGTCCAATGCCCAGGCTGAAAGGGCAACTTTGCCACAACCAGCACAGTAGGTTCTGTGAGCTCTGTCCTACCACCCCAGCACTTCACACAAGCTATAGCTCTACTTAGCTGGATAACCACAGTTATAATGTTAACAATAGTAATGTACTATTGTTCTGTTGGGGAGAAACCAGACTGGCTGCCAACCCTGCAAGTTTCATCTGGGTTTCCTCCAGCACGCTCCTCAATGCCAGTGGCAAAGACTGTACAGCTCTGATTATGCCTCATCCTGTTGCCTGCAGGTTTTGTCAGAGAGATGTTTGTATGCAGCTAATGGGGCTGTCATGAGAACTGTGGCCCTGAGGGTCAGAGACAGTTTAAGTCTCAGGAGTACCAGTAAAGTTTCTGAGTTCGATGCTTACAGAAAATTAACAATGTATTTAGACTTGCTGACTAGAAATATTTATAATTGTAATCAAAGTATTATTTGGGATATAAAGCCTTGTGAACTTTTTGTAGGTCAGTTTTAAAAGTTTATTTGGAAGAATTGTCCAGTAATAGAATTTCAACCCACAAAAAGGTAAATCCTGACATGTTTGTGACTTTTTTTGTATGTCAACACACTCAACAGTTTGCAGAGCTGACCAAACAAGATTTTCCTTTCATGAAACAGTGAGATTGGGTAATCTGTTTTACTTTCTCAATTAGTTGTAATGAGAGGCATTTGACTACATTATTGGAAAACTAATATAATTATCAGATGCTGTATAGGAAAATTCATAATGATTTGGAGCTGCTGGGAACATTTAATGAGTTGGGGTTTTTTGCTTTCATTCATTCAAGTATGTCCTTAAGCAGTTAGATTGGTAAAGGTTAAGATAACTTGGCATGAAAGTGTTTCTTAAATGCAGAATTCTTGTATTGTATTGTTCATGTCCCAAACTTTATCTGAACCTGATTAGAATGGAGAACATTTCTTTGGTTTGTTTGTTTTTTGGGGTTTTTTTTGTCATTTTTTCCATGATGAAGTTTCTGTCATAAATTATGAGAAAACTACATTTTTCCTACTATCAGATTGCTGCTTAATCTTCAAATTCAATAATGAAAAAAAGCTTTATTGGAAGGTTCAAATACTCAGGATGTTCTTGAGTAGAAAAAAAAGGGCAAAATGAAAAGAAAAAGATACAACAATAATTGTTGTGTGCACTCATTTTTAAATTCTAAATACAGCTTGTGGCTATTCAGTGCTGTAAGACAGATTTCATGACTACATTTAAATATAGTGGTAACCCAACAAAAATTCATTTATCCCTCTGTATTAGAAAAATGACTCCTGAAGAATAAAAGTTGTCTGCAGTTTTAAGTAAGCTGTATCTTTGAGTGTAACTTTGAGGTAATTGTTTTTATGTTGTATAATATGACCCAAATATTGTGTTTTTGTCAGCATGTCTAATAGGTTGCTCAATACCCTTGTTCTGCACAGGTCATTGAGCCCATTCATGTTCAATGATATACAGTATGAATGCTCATGGGTAGTTTGATACATCTTTAATAGAAGGTGAAGGAAATGGCACAAGTTTATTTTTTGACCTTCTAGAAGTGCATTTCCAGATGAAGTGAATTGCACTTTTAGCTTCATCAATGAAATGAGAAATTCTGGGGTAGAAATTGTTTAATTACTTCAGATAAACTTCTGAGAGCTGGCCAGCCATTTCCTGTGATTGCCATTATAATGCAAATTAAAGGAACATTTTTTTTTTTAGATAAATTATTGTACAAAGTGAAAGGTCATCACAAGCATTTTCATCTTCCTTCTGAGTTCTTGGATTAGTTTATGCTACTTGAACAACTTTGTGTCTGCCCTCAGTGCAAAATGCTCTGAATAAGTAGCTCTGCTCAGGGCTTTTAGCTTGAGTCTATATGAAAGAACTCTGAATACTTGATCATAAGTAATATATACTAAAAGTTGATGTCAGTGATGTTTAAGAAAATTAAAAGTGGGCAACTTACTTCTTAGAAAGTGATTATTTGGTATAAAAAAATCATTGTGACTATTATGATGACAAAAATTCTCTACTGTCAATAAAATCAATATTATATTGAACAGACAAATATGAAAAGAACCCTGAAAGCCTAGTCCTAAATTACCATTAACTTTATTGATGTTTAATTAAAATAGTTTGAGTTCATTCTGGGCCATTTACCAAACTGCACAAAACCAAATTCATGCAACACAAGACAGGCGGTTCAGGCATGATCCCGGATAATTTTGGTGGAGTTGTAAGAAAGAGGAGGTAGAAGCTAGTGGTGGTTATCTGGAGTATGGAGATACTTGTACTGACTCCAGACCTGGTAGAGGTGAGTTCTGGTTAGAAAATCCTGGATAATGCATCCAGACAAAAAATCCCACAGTGACAAGCAGTGTAAAGAAACAACTGTCCTCACACGTCACCCATCAAACAAGGATCAACCCAAGCTGTGGGAAAGATCAGCGATCCAAAGACCACCACAGCCCCCTCTGGATATGCCTCCTGGGTACTTGGAACTTGGGCTGTAAGTGGGACCTTGAGATAAGATAAAGGTAGTACTATTGTCTGGGGAAAAAAAACCCAAAAGTGGCATTGTTGTGTTTCTCTCACAGCTTCTACTCTTAAGAGTCTTCAGGAAATGGAAGTAGGACTATCATTAGTTACAGGACTGACTTACCCCTGGGTGGCATTCAGTAAGGTATAACATTGCCATGTTTGTGTTCTAACATTGAGGAAAATGGCTAATGGGAAGCTCTGTGACATTGCTGGCAAATCATCAGTCATCAGTTTCCTTTATATGAAGGGGAATAATACGGACTAGGAGAAAGAGAACCTGAAAAGCTGTGCTAAAATGATAAACAGCACTTAAGAGACAGAATAAAAACATTTAGAACAGGGTTTGTCTAATTAGAATTTCACTGATGTTTAGAGATCAAATGCTGTGCAAAGTTTCTCCTCATTTTATCTTCGTCATATTAGTTCTTGGAGATGTACTCTGCAGTTTCCAGCATATTACACAGCTTATTTCCAACCTAACTGGGGGGGGAGTGGCCCTTCTTTAACTAGATATTTTGCTTTTTACCCCAGGCATACTTTATTAATTACACCACAGTACAATGCAAGCATTATAAATCTTACCGTACTGTACTGTACTTACAGTGTCCTCTAAACTGATCTTTTGCCAACTCATTGGTCCAGTTCCAATTTCCAGAGTGTTTTTTAATCTAATCTCAGTTCTACTCCTGGATTTATTGTTGCTTGTTTAAGATTGATCTATAACTCTACTTATTGTTGTATTGTTGTGTTTGATAGAGAAATTTAGCTGCTTGAAGATAAATGGATGACAAATTAATAACACTTCAAGAGCAACTTTCAGAAGGAAGAAAGTTCTTTGTGGTCACTATAGGACCATGATTTTGCCTGAGACAAGATGATTCATCAATACCAAAGCCTTTACTGTAAGAAGGGGTAAAAGGAGGGACTAATTGCTTTGATAGACAGTTTTGGAGAGGGAATAGATTGCCAGTGTGCTACCAGAGATGTACAAAACCAGCTGTGAGAGATGCAGAGCTGCAGAGTGCTCTGCCAGCAGGCATCAGTTACCTTGAGCAAGAGAGGAGCATTCAGAGATGAAGCTCACCGACCCCATCAGAAAAGCTATAAATGAAACATTAAAGGAGTGCAGTTAGTTTTAGGAGAGAAGGCTTTCTAGCCCTGGTTTTATAGACAGTCTAAGGTCACAGGGATCCTTGCTGACACTGTGAGCACAGTTATGGCTCTATCTTACCTTTCCTAGCCCTGCCCAGGCTCTAGCAGTCATGCTGGCTGTGGGCACCCAAGATGAAACCATTCTGGGTTCATGGTTCATAGGCCTGCTCTCATCTGATATTTGTGGTAGGGAGACCATGTGACTGATATTAATCCCTTTGTCTGGGCTTTATAAGACTGGATACTTATTTGAATCAAGATCTTGTCTTGGCCCCAGGGATTTTACATTTATGTAATTTCATGATCATTAAATAGATGTCAAAAATGTTTTCTCTCCCTTATTCTCTTGGGGTTTTTTTATTTCCTTTTTGTAGCAGTTTTGATAGGCTACGTGCTAAATCTCACTTATTGCAGAATTTAGCAAGAACAGTCTAGCAGACAGACTTGACTTATGAATCCATTTTCACAATGTTCCAACATCCACATCATGGCTTTTTCCCTGACAAATGGGAGATTTAAAAAAATAATAATAAAAAATAAGCATATTATAACTCATCAGGAATTATGTTTGTAAAGTTACATCTTAATGCAAGAACTACATGGTAGGAGGTTTTTTAGGTCAGCATAATTGAGCTCTAGGGTTGGTCTGGGTTTTCTTTTCCTTCATGTTTGTTTTTTTTAGTGCCTGCTATGGTGTGATGAATTATGCCATGTGTGCTGTTTCAGAGACTTCACAAAGAATCAGGAGTTGCAGGAAGGGCACAGAATTGTCAAATTGGAGCAACAGGAATTTGTGTATGTGTCTTTTGTTTCAGTGCAATGACCCTCCAGGAAAAGTGTCAGATTTCAAATAAATCCCTGTAGAAGACCAGTTTTGTGTATATATATTTTAAAAAGTTTGCTGCTGGTATGTGGGGGAGAAAAGAGCACTCTTATTAGAAAGCCCTGCAGTTCCCAGGCTGAAGAGATGTTGCAAGTGTACATGATGCCCAGGAGAAAAAGACCCTGTTATCCCCACTGGCAGTCTTCTAACATCTGTGCCTCTAATTTTTCTGTTAGGGGATTAAAGTTTTTCAGTTTTTGAAGAGATTTGCAAAGGATTTTACTGATTTATAGGCTCATTCTCCTACTCAGCAAGTCACCAGTGACTTCGCCTCAAGCCCACAAAACATGTGATCTTACCAGCCACAGTCACAGCCATGCCACTGGCTCTTCCTGCCACAGTCTGTGTGCTGCCAAGCCGTGTGTTTGTCCTCACTTTTCAGCAAAATAGCTGGAAGCTGAAGGAAGAAACAGGAAACCTTTCTCCCCTTTAGCACTGCTGGCAAGATAAGCAGCATGGGAACGTGTTTGCCAGGGAGATCATCCTGCTGTCAGAAAGCATTAAAAGAGTCTAATCAGCTTCAGAGCCTGCTATGCAAGAAAAGATGTGCACACAAAGTCACCGCTTGTGTCTTGGTGAGCTCACACTGCAGGACACATTTTAGATGGAGCTGCTTGCACAAGATCTTCTTGGTCTGTTAAAATCTCCTCCTCTTGAACTTGGCCTGTACAAAACTGTGCTTCTGAGCCTGAACATGTATTTTTAAATTATTCAATGTGTTATTGAAATCAAATACTGCAATATGACATGTACCATCAGAAAGTGTCAGGGTTTTTTTTTTTTTTTTTGGAAGGTATTTTTTCTACTTTCACAGCGTGTTCCAGGGCTACTTTGATGAAAACAGTAAACAATGCATTTTAAGAGACAGATTGTTTTAAATATTTTCTGAAACAAGTATTTTCATGCTTGTTTTAATTGCAGTCAAGGGGTCTTACATACAAGACACTCTAAAACGTTCGCTTAGTGGAATGGATGTTTCTCTAGATTCTTATCAGGATAAGTTCTGTTCTTCAGAGCATGGAAAAATCCCATAAATGTTGGCAAAAGAGAAAAAATAGTGTATTTCTCAAAAACATTGGAAGATAAAAGGGCCTGTAGATTGCCTTTACTATAGTTACAGTAATTATTTGCTTAAGTTTTCTTAAATCAATAATTTAAAATTTTAGAAGTGTTTTAATTACCTCCTTGCTCATTCTCTAAAATATCTGAAATGAAATTGAAAATGGTCAAGACAGTTCTCTCTTTGCTGGTTCCAACAAACAGGCCTGTTCAGTCTGAGATTTGAAAGGCTTTCCGCCCATCTGTTTTCTTTTTTTGGTCTTTGGCATTTTACCCACTGAGATTAAGTGATAGAAGAGGTAACATCTGTACTCTTTCCAAACCTGGATTACACTCTATGGGAAATAAACATAGGAAATTTGGTGGAATAAAACTTTTACAAAAGGTCTGTAACAGAGGAAACTCTGTAAGTGTGTGTACACAGTAAATACAGGGAAGTCATCGCTTGTCCTCTGGGTGCCATGCTGGCATACAGTGAAAGGCTCAACAGAAAAAAGAGAGAGGGTGTCCTTGTTTATTCAAGATTATGCATTTTCCTAACAAAGAGCTGTTTCAGATGACCTATAATGCTGGTTTTCTGCTTTGTGGGCTAAAAAGAAAAAAAGGAAATTAGAGACAATAAGGGAAATTCCATTTTTAAGTAATAATTGGAAGGAGTGTCACTGCAGCAACAAAGATGGCACTCTTAAATAGCATAATCTTAAGGCAGAGCTTTTATACACACAGGGCTTCATTTATGGCACTCCAGCTTCTGCTAAAATTTGTGACTCAGAAATAGGCATGTAGCCTTCCTTTGAAACAAATTCCTATTGCATGAATATTACATGAAACTTTTTAGACGGATGTAGAAAACAAAAACTTGCCTTAGCCACACAAAATGTGCCTCAGCATGAGAGTCACTGGTCTGTTTGCTAGAAATATGACAAAGTTCTGGTCCACCTTGCTGGAGAAAAGGACAGAAAATTCAAGCATTAAACTTACTGCTTCAGTGGCCAGAAGGAAATTGCCAATAGTTGATATTAGCAGTTATTTCTTGGAACAGCCTAAAAACAGGAGTTTGATGGTTCCTGCTATGGGCTTCATTGTTTGATTCTGCCCCACAATAGCATGAAACTTTGCTTGTCTTTTCAGGTGTGGTAGAAGAAAGTCACTCACTGTCCAAGACAGTTAATGACAAAAGTGAATAATCTGAATAACCTCAATAAAACTTAGAATTGTGAAAAATTTACATCCATTCTCTGATAATCCAGTGGAAAAAACCAACCAACCAAACAAACAAACAAAAAAAAAACACAAGAAAAAAACCACCCCACCCTATAAATAACCCAGACCTGCTTACTATCTTTTCTCAGAGGGCATTCCCAATACAGTCTTGGGCAAAACCACTATAATTCTATTGAAACTTCTGTCTAGGTGATTTGACCATTTCCTATCAGATGAAGAAATTCCAAATCAAAAACTTCCAAGGAAATTATGTTCATGGCCAAGAAATATCACTAGTCCAATATAGGGGCAAGAAGAGAAACGTGGTGGCACAAATCATGCTTAAATAACTCATGTGCTGCTCTGATGAGGTATGTGTTTTGCCCTGTAGAGGGATATTACTGGAAGTGGAGAAATAGTTGTATAAAAAAAAGGTCAAATATTATGGGGGAAGCAGATGCAAAAGAGAAGTTGTTTAATAGATTGAATTGTTGAAATTACTTAAATTGTTGAAATAGTTCTCGCAGCATCTTGGAAGATCTAGAAATATTCTCTTTAAGATTAATTAGTCACATCAAATTCTGCTTTGTGCTCATCCTTATCCAACTGGAAAACATCTGGCTTTGAGTTATCAGACACTCTAACTGTGCTAATAGAAGATTTTGAGAGTAGTGAGAATTATTTAACATTTGTCTTTTTGAAGTACCTAAATTGTCTTTTCTTAATGATGTTTCAGCTTCAAAAATTTGAAAAAAAAGAGAAAGTTCAAATATGTAAGAGGCAAGAAAGTTCAGCACACACATAGAAGGATATTCTTTGAAGTCTTCAGCTATCAATTTTTGCCATTAAGCCATGAGCAAAAAGAAACTTTTTACAGCTAAGACTAAAAAGCTTCTAAATTTTGTAAGCAGCTGAGGCCATCTCAGAGCATTAACAAAGATTTTGCATCATGTAGATCCAAGGTAGGACATAGTGAAATTGATCTCTGAAGGTCTGTACACTTCAAGGTTTCAGATAATTTTCTACTAACACTTTGCCTGTGGTCTTTATACACATTTTTTATCTATGCTTCAGCACAGTTCCTCTGTTATGATCCATCTTAGGACTAATACAAACTTACCTTGTGGTGCAAATGTTCTTTATGTAATTTATGGAATGAAAGGCAGAGAAGTTTTATATCCTTTTACTGCTTAATGCTTCATAATATGGAACAAAGGTTTCACATTATATTTCAGAGATGCTGATATAAGGAAGAAGATAGGAAGGCAAAAAAATACACCTTTAATACTATGTTAATTTACAAAAGGACAAAGAATATCAGTGTTTGTTTCACTGACTTTCACAAACCAAAAATTCTTCATGAAAATATTTAAAGTTTTCTGTCAAGTGTACTATTATCCTATTTTCTCCTATGTTGATACTGCATATTCTCTGTTATAATAATTCTTCTGGTAAAAATTCATTATTTTGTCATAATTTCAAAATATGTTATAATCTACGATAATTTCAAATGCCTTTGCAGTGATTTTCTATACTTTAATACTTGTTATCCTCAAACCATTCTGTGATTACAGAATAAGACATGAGATATTTGTGGATTAACAGGGCGTTCATTGAAGATGGCTTGAATAATATGTTTTAACATACTCCCACTGCTTATTGAAATAGTTTCAACAAAATGAAATTATTGGTATTTCAGTTTTTTAAATTTTAAAAATTAATAACTAAATGAAGAGAGGTCACATTTGCAAACCTGTCTGAACTGGTTTCAATGATAAAATATGATGATAATTTTATGGTGTGATGAAAATTTTTACATATTGGAAAATCCACTCATAATACTTTTTAATTAATTCCATACAGTTGTTTTTCTAATAATAGTTATCACTCAGTAGTGTACACAATTTAAAGAAAAGATACTTGTGGCTTATTTTGCGTGTTTTCTGCTAAGACTAAGTGTTTCCAGACAGAAATTATACCACTTTCTTGTATAGAAAAGATTCACCAGTAGACCTGATGTTGGACCATGCCTCAAGTCATTACATCCAGCCATGAAATGAAGGAAAAGGGTATCACTTTTTGGCAAAAATTCAAATTTTTCAATGTAGAGGTGCAGAGCCTGCTTACATTTTAGAATGTGGAAATCTGCGTGCTGCAGGGTGAAATATCTTCTCAGGAAAGGCAACTGCTGGTCACAACGTGGTCAGAATTTGAAGAGTTAGAATTTAAAATTGGAATAAAATTTGAAGCTACTTATAAACAAATCCCTTCCCAAACCAAAAAAAAAATTAAAAATTCTTTATATTAGAACCTCCAATTTTGAAGCAGAAAAGGTGAACTGAAGTAGAAGACAACCACAGACTGGAAAAGCATGTGGAAAGATAAGCAGGAATGCTGAAAATAGAAGAAATGCTTCAAGGGGGGAAAAAGTTACTTTTCTGTGCTCGTTCCTGTTGTTGAATGCAGTGATTCTTGGATTCAACCTCCTCAGCAATGTTCAAATTGCTAATCATGTCTGCCATATTTTTATATTCTGCTTCATCATTTACTCTTTCCAAAATAGCTGGTCCTTTGGAGTCAGTAGTGATAGGATTTAGACGCACACAACGATGAATGTTGCACTACATTGAAACTGTTTACTTCTGGTGACCTGTGGTCTAGGGCTGATGGAGTATTTCAAATTTGAGTGCCTTCACTAAACTAATAATGGCATGTGTTCTGTTGCAGAGATTTTGATACCTAATCCCAATTCAGTAGTGTCTTCTCAGGGTCAGTGGTGGGATTGAGATTAGAATTCAGGAAAGGGCTCATTAATGCTTAGTACAAAGGAGGATAAAGCCAAAATGGTGACTGCAAGGGGTCTGATGGGACAGCTGTTCTAACTGAAGGGTGCTGTTGGAAGCTGCTCTCTGCTAACCTGGCTTTAAGTACACTGAGAGAATTCTAGTCTTCATGTGGGCCAGTTTTTGTGCCTTAGGAGGAGCTTCAGGAAGAAACTGAATCAAATTTGTAGCACACTTGGAGTCTATAGAGGACAGCACGGAGGATGAACAGGCAAGAGTTTAATAAGGATGTTGAAAGATGGTGGTAGGATGTGCTTTATCTATTTATAACCATATGTGTGTCAGTAATGAATTAGCACATTTACACTGATTTTTTTTTTTATGTTATTCCGCCTGAACAGCTGGTTACAATATCTCTGATTATTGTTAGCACGCTGTTGTAGACATATTAGCAAGATGGGGACTCAAAACCCCTCATCCTTCTTCCCTTGAATCCTGTGGATACCAAAAAACCCTCTAAAAATTAAGGTTTATTGTATCCATTTGAAGCTTCCACTCAGGGGATTTTTCTATCAGATATCTTAAAGAAGTTCTATTTGTTCTGCCTACTTTAGCTTTTTTCTCTACTTTGTGGATAAAATGAAAGATGTTTCTTTTAAAAGCAATTTTCTCAAATCCTCTACAAAAATGGGAATCAGTGAGTTTAATAATTCCCTTGACAACCAGCTCCTCAGGCAACAATGCAGCAATTATAAATAATATTAATAAGTTCATCTGATTGCTTCTGATAACAAGCCATTTCAGAATCCCTCTTCTCTTTTTATAGCATAGTGCCCTATTGTTGAGAAAGAGGCAGAAATATTTGTGTAAGTATGCATGTGTGTGAGAGAGAGAAGCAGAATTGATTTGCATACTGAGCTACAGTACATAACTGGAAAAAGAGCAACAGGAATTAAATTTTAGAGATTTATTTATAGGAGTGTTATGAACATCCTCTCTAAAACAGAACAAAAGCAAAAACCTAAACTTAATGAAAATTGTTTGTTATTCAGTAAACATACCACATGAAAAATTTAATTGACCTACCAGAGTATAAAATGGAAGTGTGATATAATCAAGGGTTTTAAGAAATAATTTGAATGCTTCCATTTCTATGGCATCCAGTCTGGAGTGTTTTACAAGTCCCTGATCATTCATTAAGGGGGCAGTCAAAGATTCCTGGCTGCTGCCCAAAAATGAAAGAAAAAGGAAAAAAAAAAAAAAAAAAAAGAAGGAACCAGGCAAAAAATATATTGAAATTCATGTTTTTGAACCTGAAAATGTATCATGCTTTTTTGTTAGGAAAAAAGAAAAGGTGTAGATGGGCATGACAGAACTTGTACAGAATATTGCTCTGTGAAACACCTGTGCATTCTGAGCTATGATCAGAAGTAGAACTAACCTGCTTTCATTTGTGAAATGTGATTCAGTGTTTTTCTGGAATTTCAAAACTCAAAATACACAGAAATCTCATTTGGAATAATGTTTCAATAATTACAGCTCACAGAAGAAATATATTTATGTAGAACAAATAGAATTTGTACTTCACAAACAGTGCTAGCACTAGTAGGGTTGATATATATCATGCTAAAAACATGCTGATAATGAAATACATAAGAATTTTCTTATAGAAATATAATAAATATATTTTTATAGAGAGAAATATATAGACACATATAGAAATATCGTTGTGTAGGTTGTTAGGGACAATGTTCTGTCAGAAAAAAAATGCTATTTTATTTTATAGGATGCAAAGGTCATATGAAGAGTTTCTTCACCTTCCTAGAATATTGAAAACAATAGCTGAGTGACTGTATCTGACGGTGTTTGTTCATCTAAATGACTTTCACTGGTTTTTCCTATGATTTTCTCATCTTTGACCTCAATAAACAATGATTTCATATGTTTTCTAATTAATTGCCCAAAGTTATTTAGTATTTTCTAGCCAAGAATGGGATGCAACTGGATAATTATTTCCAATTAGCAGTTAATTTATTATTCTAGTAAAAATTAGCTGTATTTTTCACTTTGTGTTTTACATAATTTATTTTGTAATTTGTAATATCAGCAAATACCAAATCAGTACCTCACAAAATACCAAGAAAACCTGAAACAGTGCAAGTCAATTTTCATAAAGAACTATTGAATAACATCCCCAAAGGCATATAGAATTGTGTTTTATGCAGGTGATTCAAAAGTGCAATAATTTGTCTGAATTCTGCCTGATGCCCTGGATTTATTTCTGTTAACTTAAAACAAAGTTGATATTTTGCAACATCTGAAACATTCCAAACCACTCTTGTGCAGATATTAATTAAAAGGAAAATAAAACTCGCACTATTTTTTTCCTAGCCATTGCTGTGTTATTGGAAAGCAAACATTAGACCTCCATGAAGATAGGACTTCCAGGCCCCCCTGAAGACAATATTTCCATTGCACTTCACATACAAGAACAAGGGGCACTCAGGAGCTGCTGAGTTAAATGAGTACCAGGCCACAGCTTTTAGATTCTGTTTCACAGTCATTCTTCTCACAGTATTATTCCACAACCACTGGAGATGGTGAACTCCATGGAGCATTAGCTCTGTATGTCAGCCTAGTCCGAAACATGAATCTCAATGATTGCCTTCATTTTAAGCACAGATGCAGATGGATAAGTTTAATTTAATTTGCTAAAAATGCCTTAAGTAGGATTATCCAACGTGGTTAAGGAGAGCTAAAAATGTAAAAATCTACATTTTTTTTAATGTCAAGGAACAAAACAACACACATAAATGACAGTTCAGGCTGATCCAGTACAGGAAAGCTCAGATTCAAAACTGATCAGTATAAATGATACTTGTTTTATTGATTATTTTTACTGCATCTGATTTGGAAAAACCTGAGTATTAAAACCCAAGATATTTCTTCAACCTTGCTGCTGCATTTTTTTTTTCTGTTGCTGTTGTACACAGAGAAAATCAATGATGATGACAATTTTTTTCATGCTTGGAGTTTATTTACCTAAAACACATCATATCTTTTCATTGCTCAAGGTGGTGGGGAGGGAAGAGAAGTGATTTTGTTGGTCTTGATGCCAGTGATAGGCACTGTAATTTCTCTGGAGAAATGACTAACTACATTCTAAAAAAGCCTTGATGGTAGTTTTATTACCAGGAAAAGGAAAAGTTGAGACTTTTAAAAGTGTATGACATAAACTGAGAAGTAATGTGTTCTACTTTGTTAGTGTCTTTTCAATGAACGTTAGAATAGTTCTTTCATAAAAATGGAATTACAGGGAAGATAACTGATGGAATTACCAGCTTCTCTTTCAAGCTAAAAGCATCTCCAGAGTGATTACATCTAATTTTGAAAATAAATAGATTATTTTTCCATGCAAAGTTATTTAATTCTACTTTAAATGTTACATCAATTTGTAACATTTGCAATCTGGCAAGCCCGTCATCTACTTGAGAAAGCATGTACATATTCCACTCATAGCTAGTGGCACTAGTTACCTAGGCACAGACTGCTGTTTGAGTCCAAATTTAAAACACAGACAAAATGCATTTGGTAACTATAGTTCTGCCACAATTCGTTCAGAGTTCTAGTGCAGGTAATACGGGCCTCATGAATACATTGTGTCTGAACAGCCTATGAGAAATCCCAGAAGTGCTTTACTCACACACCCTTAGTGAGGGCTGCTTTACTCAAAGAGATGGATTTGGTTTTTGACACAAGTTTCCTAATCTTCTCAAAAGATAAGGAAAACCCAGATCTGTGATGAGAGCCACCTTGCAAGACACATGGTTAAAGCAGCTGTAAGTTCTTATTTGCACATAGTAGCCCATCTATAGAGGCTACCCACAACAGCTCTGGTGTGTCAGTAAACAGCTGGATTAAATTTGACTGCTTCAGTCATGCTAAGCCAGTAACAGTGCTCTCAATAGTAGATGCTGAGCACACTGGAACACCTTTAAAAATTACATCATGCTGTCAGTCCCAGAAGAATGACAAATTTCTGTAGAAAAAATAAGATTCAGTTTGGTAATCCAAAGCTTTTTTTGTTGGCTTTGTTTTTCTTTTCAAGCATATTCCAGCATGATTAGTACATTTGAATGTCACTGTTTTCCAGACAATTCCCTGATTGAATTGGGGACCATGTCAGTTCTCCCCATGACCCATCAGAGATAAAGAATTTGTTTACTGTAAGTTGCTCACCACTTATTCCTATGCACCATCTGCCACTCTTACCCACAAAGAGCTGCATTCCTAATAATGGTTCTTTGGACTTAAGGAAAGTAACACAAGATATTTCACATACAAGCTTGGGATGGAATTTCAATTTTAAATATCCGATCCTTACATATAAATCCTTAGTGTCAATAAATAAATTTATTTTAGTTTTCACACTTTAATGTAAAAGTTATAGTTTTGTGTCATCACAGTAAGTAATGAAGAGGGTACTAATTTTTCCATAAAATTGTCCCAGCTGAGCCTATCTGTATGTTTTTCTTCATTAGAAAATGAAAGCTTTTTAACCAGTAATAACCTTTTCTCATCACATATCACAGGACAGTGAGGTCCTGTTTTAAGAACAAGGAGAAAAGGATCTTGCTAGCATATTGTCCTCAAATATCGGTGTGCGGCCCCCAGGCTTATCTCTGGTGAGCCTTGTTTTATCTCCTTGTCCTTTCAAATCTAGTTTAAAGCTCTTTCAGTGAACCCTGCTAACTCCTGAGCAAAAAAACCTTTTCTCCCTTTGAAACAAGTTTTCATGTAATTTTGTTTGAATTCCAGACTTTCACCATCTTTCCTAGCACTCTTTCAGAAGTGTCTCTCTAGAGGTGTCTTTCTATCTTTCTTTTAATCTTTAGGATGCTCTTATTCACCAAGTACCTTTGCTTCATTTATGTCATGAGTCTTTGCATTCAGCATTGTCCAGGACTGTATATTGTGTATGACTCCTTTACTGGAAGCAATTTAATTCACTGGGTATGTGTCATGAAGGGAATATTTTTTTTTCTTTTCTATGTAATGGAACATTATTCAGCAAATCTTTCTCTATCCTAGTATTTTCATAGAATCACTACTTTCATCCTTTATATGTATTTTTCCTCTGAACAACCACAAATAAAGGTCTTCACACAAATTAAATTAATGCTTTCTTCTTTACAGAATTTGGTTTTCTTAGTTCAAGTAATCAGTAGGTGTTAAATAAAATACCATTATTAATACAGGTTCTTATTGCATGTACATGGTGTTTAATTAATTTCCTTGCTTTCAGAACAACATGTTACAACAGGCGTAAAGACCAAAACATTTATCAGCCTTCATACAAAGTGCAACTCAATGTCTATCACACCACCTGCTTTCAAGAACATAGGAGTCGTAAATGAAGGTAAACAAAATATTCTTCCCAGTTTTATTGGGGGTTTTTTAAAGTCTTTTCCAATATATTTTTCAAAGCATCTTTGGCAATGGTCTCTGGGCTCATTAAGCTTGTGGCTTCCATTCCTATTTTCATCTCATAATGACTGAGGACTGGTCCAATGAATGAGAAACCTATCTATACCTTAAACATCTTCCTTACAAAGTATCCAGTGTTCTGCCTTTAAAATGTGATTGTATTATTTATAAGAGTCCTTCAGAAGTTGTTAGTCAATGTTTTACTGGTAATTTTGGCTTATAAAGACTGCAAAGGTGTGTTTTCCAAGAGCATTGTTCCCTGTAAATGCAAGTAATGTTGGGAATTTTGGTGAAAATTGTGAGCCAATTTATTATCCTTTTAAGCTTCTTAAATGTGAGTTATGACAGCTCTTCATTAATTTAAAATCACCTACTTTCATTTAAAAAAAATAGGAATAATATCAAAATCTGAGATTACTTACGTAACCAAAGATATTTTGGTCAAATCATTAAATTGTAGCTACTACTGACTGCTAAAGTCAGTAATGCTTCTTAAGAGGAATTTAAATATTGATGAAGAAGTCTGACAGTTTTGGCTTTGTATTAAATTTTATACTGCATTATTAAGAAAATCAGAATTCTCATCTTCTAATGTTATGACTGTTGAAAAGTCATAATGGAGTTTTATTTAATTTTTTAATGGATTGAATATTAACCTATATTATTTCCTGATTCTATTCCTAGGTTTATTTGTACATAGTATGGCTGACAAGTTAATGTCTACGGCTTTATTTTTGTCTGTTAGTAAAGTAGTTGTACTGATAAGTGGCAAAATAGAGAACATATTTTTAAGGCATTTGTCTTTGGAAGCTGTATTTTGAATATAAATGGAAGACTGAAAGCAGGTTATTTAATAACAGTCAGCAAAATTTTACATGTAACTACATGCTCATATATGTTGAACTGTGTAATTTGACATCAAAATCCCCAAAGAAGCCAATTCAATAACAGAAGGATTAATATCTACATAATCCTAATAAAATAACTTTTCCATTTTTCTCTTCATACCATTAACTTATTGTTGTGGCTGCTAAATGATCTAAAATGTTTACTCAAATCTCTCCTTTTCACCTTTAATGTCAAAAATCAGTGACACAACTTTGCCTAAACTACAGGTCTGCCTAAAAACACAGTGTGAAGAAACAAAAATAATTTTCAGATTTGAATTTTGTCATGCTTTCGTTTTGTTTACTATCGCTCCTCTTTTCTGTTAACGAGGAGCTGCCACCTTCTCTTCTCTACACCACTCATTATCATCTTGTCTGCCCCTGTTGCTGTGATGCCTCAGGATTTCCTGAGAGCAATGGGATTTGTCTCAGCTCTCTGATCATGGCAGAGGGAGGGGTTGGTTTATGCTTGCTGGAGTGCACTTGTTCCTAATCATCATGCCAGGTTCCTAAAGTCTTTCTTTGCAATTAGGAAGCAAAGGCTGCAGAGAGCACATTCCTTCCTTCTGGCTTCATCTGTACAAAACACTGAAAGTTTGTAGGTTTCAGACTGATGTCCACTGCCTCCAACAGCAGGCAGGCTTGATTGTAAATCAAATATTAGTTTTTTAGGTCTACAGGTCTAAGTTTGAAAAACACAAGTTAGCAAAGAGAAGGTTAAAAAAAGGGAAACAGAAAACACAATTCCACCCATCCAGTTGTTAACTTCTCATGAAGGTCTCCAGGTCTTGTTCCTCTGCACATTTCCCCTGCTTCCTACCAGCCTGGATTCCCTTTTCTTCTCCCAAGAAACAGGCAGCAATAACAAATTACATTTCACATCTACACAGTCTTTCCAGGAACTGGATGTGCTCAGTGGCTCAGCCAGACCCCCTGGGTATTTATGGGTGACTTCCCAGCTCTGTCATGCAGCGGTCATGCTGGCAGCTCACTGGTTTTGCCACAGTTTGCATATTCACCCCTTTTGTAGTGCTGTCTTTTTTTTTTTTTTTTTTTTTTTTTTTTTTAATAGCTTTCTATAGAAATGGCATGTGATGCTTCACTACTAGAGATGGCAATTTGAGCACTGAACAGTTTTTCCATGGCAACATAAAAGGAGCTGATGCCCATTGTATTCCTGGTGTCCATTATGATATCACCCATTTTTAAATTTTCTGTTATAAGCAATCAAGGTTTTTAGTTGTATTTTGGTGAGATTTTGCATGTATTTTAGCTTCTCCTTCCAACTTTGATAGTAACATTGGTATTGCTTTTTTCTTTCTTCCTGCTACCTCATGTATATTGGGTAGATTTATACAGTGTTGACAATATACAGTGGTGTTTTCTCAAGAAAATATCTGGAAGATCACTGCTATTCAGTAACTTCCATTTCAACAACTATTTCAGAGCCAGTACTGTATAGTCATTGCCATTCTGATTACAGCAGTGTTCTGTTTTGCTTATTTTCCAAATGGTTCTCGTAAAATAAGAAGCTGTTTTTCATTAAAATCTTTCAAGTGATCAATTATGAAAATTAAAACAATTAACCTTAAAATATGTGGGTATAGGGAGAAATATTAACTATTTTTCTTTGTTTTACCAGGTTCACAAAGGGAAAACTAAATTTTCTCTGAAAGAAATTATAGTATACATGTGCTTCCAGAGGAAGACTTATTTTTATTATGTTATTTACATGATTTATTATTCACATAGAATATTTGAACAGAAACTGGCCTATGCATAAGCCAAAATCCTGACTTCAGAGAGGTTCTTTGGCTGTAGTTTTCACTGCCCTGTGTAAATCAGTAGGGAATATTGCAAGCATGTTGAACTTCCTGTTTGAAAGTAAATTTGACAATATGTACTTACCAAAACATGTATTGTAAAAGGAGATGAAACATTTCTTTAATATTTTATGTTCTTTGTCTTGTGAGGTACAAAGAAATTCAGGATGCTCATTCTGTCCTGTGTTTTCAATATTTGTATCTCACCAATTTAATTCTTAGCTTTGAAAAAGAAAGAAGTAAGGAAAATACTTAGGTCAAATCTAATTTCATTTTAATTTGGCTCAATATAATGTTAGCCAAAGATAGCAATTAGACTTGCTAAAAGAGAATGCAACATGAAGAGGGGGAAATGGCCTTATTAAAAAATCTCAGACAGTAGAAAAGATGGACCTTCTCTTAGTCTTTATGGACAATCTTCTGTCTCTGAAGGCAAGACATTAAGCCTTTCTTACACCAATCTTCTACCCATAAGAAGAGATAATATGCTGCTGTGTTTGGGGGCTTGTGAAATAATGCCTACAAACTCTTGGACCATTGTAATTGAACAATGCTCTCTTTTGCTGTTAACAGATGATACCATGTAAGAGAGACCGCTGGCTTATTTACTATGTTTTCATTTGTTTTATTTAAGAGATTTTTTTTTCAAAAAGGAAAAAAAAAGAAAACAAAAGACACTTCTGGTATCCACTCTTTTATATGCCATTGGAACTTCTGGATGTACATATTGTAGGCACATCAGCATCAAGGAGGTGCAGCCTCACAGCCACCATGGCTTGAGGATCAGCCAGGAAAGCAGCCTTTTGTAGTCAAATCCTGCTTCAAGCCTGTCTTTTTAGAAACTCATAATAGAATTTTCTTCCTTTTTCTATACCTGCTTCTCACAGCAGGAGGTTTGAAATTGCCAGAGTTAAGCAGTTTAATAATTACTTTTGAAAAGTGAAAATGCGCATGGCCAGGCAATTTCATTTCCATTTTGAAAATAAGTTTTTCCTCTTGTTTCTGAAAAAGGGGTGGAAATTATGATTGCTTATGAAATTAGTTTGTATGACTGGTTAGGTATTTGATTATTTGAGCATCTGTCTTTAACAGCTGCTGTGGTAGTTCTGTTGCCTTAAGCAGAAATCAGTGAGGTGAGAGCAGATAGTGGGAAGAAGACAGAAATTGCTCTCAGGCTACTTGCCATACTAACAAGAGGTCTAGTTGCAGAGGACAGGAGTCGTACTCAAATGGCAGATGTAAAGGGAAAATCACAGAGGTCCACTTTAAAAATGCACATTTCTGCAAGTAGAAATAATTCCATCTATAAATCACTTGGCATGAAATTATTTTCCTTCCCTTAAAAATAACACTATGATGGTAAAGAAAGTCCCTTATAAATGAACTAGTGGAAACTTCAAAGACAATCCTGTGTTTTCCTGTCTTGCTGTAGTCCCAGGGTGCCTTGCAGTTCCTTTCCCCTAACAGACACGTAAGATTGAATTAAAGATATAAAACTTTGACCAGTAGAGGTAAAATAGTGATTCTCTAATAATTTAAAATATTTTATATTCCATCACATCACGTAATTTTTCTTTTTACGTAACACCATGATTTTTTGTGTTATGTCTCCCCTTCCTATTTTTCCAGTGCAGGTCACACATCTGTTCTTGTTCTCATACCCCACACTTGAAAAACTAAATAGGGCAGGGGAATTGTGAAGATCAGTTGGGCAGCATCTCTTTGCAAATGAAGCTCAGAGCTCTGTTGTTAATCCAGTTTCTGACAGAGTTACCACTGTTTGCCATTGGCTAGGATTAGCACTTAGATACATGGATCAAGAATGTGGCATGGGAGGCAAAGAAACACAGAAATTTATAGTGTATTAGATCAAATGGAAGAATACTTTGCTCTGTCAAAGGGATGAATTAAGAACATAGCAGAATTCTGTTGATATTTCTCATAAAGAAGAACAAAAGTTAAAGTCATGATGGTCATAAGATCGTGAACCACCTTGTGGAGGGTGGAGTGGGAAAGGATCCCAAAGGAACTCTTGGCCTCTTACAGGATTACTACCTTGTTCAGTCAAAAAAGGCAAGTTAAAAGAGTTTGTTGCACAGCTATTCAAAAGATTTTTCTTTCAGAAGGAGTGAAGGACAACACCCCCAGACTGAAAGGACACACCGTCTGCCAGCCCAGCACCTGCCTTCTGGCAAAATCCCCAGGACGTTAACCTTGAGAGGCCAAAATATCTCACAGAGACATAAGGTCCCCACCTAGCAGGATATCAAGTGTATTTGAATGGTAACTGAAGTTTCCTTTTACAGTGCATGTAACCTAGCTATGTTGTATCAAGAAAAAGGACCAAGTTTCTCAAAATAATATAAATTATGCATGAATAATATGTAAAATATGCCTTGCCATTTGTGTCCAAACCTGGGAATGTACCATGCTTTTTATATAATGTGGCACATTTTTTACATCTCCCCCGAAAAAAAGTGGTCAAAATATGTAAAATATAGGAGCAAAATTAGTGTCCTCAAGTCTTTATCTTTCAAAAGTGTCACAAGAATAAATGACTCAGCTGAGATTCCCTTGGAAAAGGTTTGATGGAGTATTTTTGTGTTATATAACATAATGATGTTTCCAGGTTTTGAATACTATGCTAAGTTGAAATTATATAATCTGCAGTCATAAAAACTTTCCATTATTTGTGAATCATAGAATCATCACATAATATCCTGATTTGGAAGGGAACCACAATCATCAAATTCATCTCCTAGCCCTGCCCTGGGAATCATGTGCCTGAGAGCATTGTCCAAACACTGCTTGAACTCTGTCAGGTTTGGTGCTGTGACCACTTCCCTGAGGAGCCTCTGCCAGCAAACATTCTCTGGGTATAGAACCTTTTCCTGATATCCAGCCTGAAACTCCCCTGAGGCCTTTCCCTTTAGTCTTGTCACCAGTCACCACAGAACAGAGATCAGTGCCTGCCCCTTCTCTTCCCCTCAAGAGGAAGTTGTAACTTCAATGAGGTCTCCCCTCAGTCTCCTCCAGGCTGAACAGACCAAATGATCTCAGGCACTCCTTGTATAAGCATCCCTTTTAAATAATTAATAAAATTATCTCTGGTGTTTATTTTTTCCTTATATATCATAACTTTTTTTTTTTTTTTTTTCTAATACAGTGTGCTGGCAATCTGTGAGTGGTGAATTTTTTTAAAGAAAAAGTAAACTTGATCACCGGTATGGATAAATTATGGCTCTTAATGTGTCTACAGCCTATTATGTGCAAAAAAGGTAAGAGAAAGGTATCTGTTAGGAAGAAAACAATCTTTTTACTGTCCTGGGAAGTAGATTGGAATTGATTGGAAAATAGATATTAGGCAGGTGGGAAGTGTATCATTACCTAAAATGCAATTTCATAAGTGTCAAACACACAGTGCTGTCCCACAATACTCTGTCTAGTTCATAGATTGTCCTGAAATGAGTCTCGACCTACCAGCCTAATATATTTCCCAAGTAAAAAAGTTCTTTTGCAAACGCCTGCAGTCTGTTATAAACAACAGCATAGTGAGACAAACTACTAATGACTGCAAAACCATGCATGATAACCCTTAATATAAAGTTCCTTAGAATTTGTGATGGAGCTCTTCTCAGCAAAAAGGATTACGAGGAGCAGAGACCATCACCACCCACAAGATCTCTAAGAGCAGTAGATTACATTTGCAGATAAATCATTGTAGCACAAAGGGATATCTAAATGATGCAAAAAAAAAAGGTCCTTCTTTATCAGATATTAATAAAACTACATTTATAAAGATTAATGGAAAGAAAAAAGTCTCTGGGACCCTATTGTTTTGCACATGAAAAACAGATGAATTTTGCATCTTTGAATTGATTTAAGGAATAGGAAGACAGATTGCATGTATCATTGCTATATCCTTGTCATTGTTGTTTTAAATAACAATAACCTCCAATTAAAAGGAAAAAAAGTTTCTCAGTTTCTGATAGAGTTGTATCCAAAGACCTTATTCATAAATTGTTTTTTCCCCCGCTCTTTATCTTTGGTAGACTGACACAGCCTAATCACCCACAGAGCTGAGGACTAACATGAATCCTTTGGGCCACATTAGGGATCCTGGACTGATGGACAGTGAGCATTTATTGAAATCTGAAGTCCAAAATATGTAGGATATACCAAGAAGACAAAATCTTACATAAGACTATTTATTTGTTAATTTATAAGGCTGCTCTGGCACAGTTAAATGAGATCTTTAGACTGGAAGATGCAATTTGCAGTTGTTTGCATGGTTGGTTTCTTGAAAAAGATTATATGTGACAGGCTTTCTGCTCAAGTATCAATCTTGCCACAAATTTCTTTGATGGGGTTGTCTCTGAGGCTCTGAGACTTAGCCTTAGAAAGAAAAAAAGCCAGTCAAACAGCTAGCGCCATCCAGATGGCTTCTTCTTTATTGATGACCCACCTCTTGTTGCACAATTTCTTTGCTGCTTTTGGGGAGAAAAAGATCAGAAATCCTTGTTTTGTTTCCTGTATGATTGTCCCTTAGTAGTTCTTTTCATTATTCTGCAAGTTAATATCAAAGAGGGAATCTGAAAGACATCTATAACAGAAGGCTTGTCTCCCCAGATGCAGGGCCAGGAGGGAGGGGAGATCAAGCATCATGCCCAAGTAATGATAAATACTGTTATTTCTGAATGCACTGAAGGGAGGAAAGAGCCTGTGTGATATCTGTAGATGTTTTGCAACTGATTTCCTGTTAATTGACATCCCTGATAGCTGTTTTCTAAATCACTTCCAAAATTATACAAATATCCTTCTCCCCCAAGGCTGCTTGAATTCAAGTATGTGCCTGGTGGGTTTTTTTGTTCCTTTGGCCTCCTGGCATTTTCTAAATCTCTGTTGAACGAGGCCTGCCTTTCACAGAATGTGATACTGGTGGAAACCACATTCAGCACAGTCTCTGGCAGGAGATGCTAACGGGGGCAGTCAGATATTTTGGCTTCTTCAGTATAAATAGAAAGAATTTTAGCCTAATGCTGGTCATGGCCTCTTCAACAGCACCACCTAAAGTGTCTGTGTTCCACACAAACTCATCCTTACAGTGAGGGAGTTTAATTTAGCTTTTTAATCGGAACAGAGACCTGGCTTCCAAAACATTTCTCCTCTTCCTCTATTCAAGTATTTCTGCTTTAACATGGAAAATTCTGGTCCCTCTTTTTACAGAGTGACAGCTGAATTTCTGCACTTCTGCTTGGGCATTGGCGATGTCATGATTGTTTCTGTAGAGACCAGTAATGTTCTCACCTGAATTACAGGTGAGATCTATAAAGACATCCATAAAAGTATGGAGTTTTTTCCTGGAATTTTCAGGAAAAAAACCTCTGATGTCCAAGAGGTTAAAAATTCTTCTTTCTTTAGGTATAAAAGCCTATAGAAATACTCATACTTTTGTCTGCTACTAGTGTAAGACTCCCTGCATAGTAAAATGGAAAAACCCTTCTTTTTTTCCATTAATTGAAGATAAAAAAATATTTTTTCTAGTCCTGCTTAGTTTTTCCAATGCTCTTGAAACAATAATGAGTTTTACCACCTCAAATTATTTTCAGATTCATATCCCTAAAGATGAATTTAAGTGTTGCGTGATGCATCTGTGATCCATTAAAAAAATATATCTCTTTACTATAAATGAATATGTCCTTTAGAAGCTTTATGGTGAACCATATCTTATAATTTTTAATATATAATTTAATAGTTATCATGTTTCAGGTGACCACCTTCTATTTTGTCAGCTTGGAGTTAGATGGCATTTCCCTGACATTCAGGGACTGCTGTCATACCAACAGCCTGGGCGTGTTTGCATTCTTTGCAGAGGAATAATAATAATGGAAGCAGGGAAAGGATGGGAAAAGAGCAGTTCTATGTAATTTCTTTCTCAAATTCAAGTATATGCTGCTCTCTTGTGGAACTTCTATGGTAGTTACAAGCAATAGATTAAGGTGTCCTTGCTTTCTGACTTTTATTTTGGTCCACTGAATATTGCTAAAACAGATTCAGTGCATATAATGCAACAAGAGTTTTTAAAATACAAATACCAATTTTGCTTATTAATGTACTACTGTTCTTTTTTCCATTTTGATGGTCAGCATCCATTGCCGATATAGATTTTTGTGCTGTGTTTGGAATTAGATTTGTGCTGTTTTGTAAATGAACATGCATTTGCTAATACTGGAAAACTACCTCTTCTACTCTTTAGGTAAGGCTGAAGTGCACCTGTAGTTTTCTCTGGTTCCCTCTTTCAATTAGCCTCAGTAAGAAAACAATTGCTTTAAAAAATAAATGAAAACTTGGGTATGTGTCTGCATGATATTTTTGTATGTGGGGGGCATTGTCCAAATCATGGATTCTCTAATCTTTTCTCATGTATTATGAGACGAGTGGAATTTTTAGAATAATGTTTCAAGGTATTTCACTGTCCAGCCGAAGAATGGAGGCAATATAGTCACAGAGCCATACTCACTGAGACCCTGGGAAAAAAGAGCTCCACAAGCAGGAGAGCTTTGGGTCCTTGGTTTCCTGAGGATTTCTTCAGGATGAGATTCTTTGTGTATTTATGTATATATTTGAGTTTATATGGCTTTTGCTCTGTCATCAAGAGCACCTCTCTACCCTGACATCTGTTTTCATTACAAGAAAGAAGTACTTGAGACAGTAGCCCTTCTGTCAGATGTGATCAAAAATTTTATTTATTATTGCAGGATAGAGAGGCAGAGCAATTTTATCACCTTTTTTTAACCAAAAAAAAAAGTTAATAATAATAACAATAAAAATAAGCTGTATTTTTTCCTGAACATGCCCTACATTTTTACATATTCTGCAGCATATTTTATCCAGTAGAATCCTTAAGCAATATACAGGCTAAGCATCCCCCCTGAGAATTTTTACTGCAAACCTAATATTTTATTTGTTTCTGGAAAGTCTGGTTGAGTTCACTGATACAACACACACACAGCAAAATACTCCAGAAAAACTACAAAGAAACACTTCATTCCATCATATAAATACTTGCTGCCACCTCTGAGAAAAAAAACCCAGTAACTTCTTAGTGCTGTTATTACTTATCCTTGTAAGCAAACATTTTGAAGCTGTTATGTTAGAGCACCACCATCATTAAAATCACACAGTAAAATTCAAGAAGATTGAATTTACTCTTTCTGAGTAAGCCTTGCCCAGTAAGTTGAGGTAGGATTCAGACCCTTGGTCTGCTCTCAGCCTTGGAGGAGCACAGCCTGTTTTCAAAGGGGAGTGAGGTATCTTTAGTGCAAACTGGGCTGCCATGAGGCAGTGGCTAATGCACTATAAGTGCAGCCTCTGGCTCCCTGCATTCCAGCTTCTCTGTGTGCCCAAGCCTTGTATTCTCTTGCCTGTAGACAGGTATTATCTGGTGAAAAGAGGGAGTACAAAGAATCAAGTCATAATCAGTATGCTTTTGTGAGTCCTAAATAGAGTGAGAGCTACGAAGGAAAAGCAAGTAGATTTTCTGTGTACAATATTTCAGGAGAGATTGGGAGAGGGTGTTTTTACAATATTCTATTATGTCTCCTCTTTAGAGCCAGTGCCAAAGGAATAGTTTTCCAATGTGCTATTTGTTCACAGGATGGATAGGGGCTGACAAGCTGACCATCAGAGCAGCTTCTTTGTCCTTGGAGCTCCAGGTGGTTTAACAGTGCAGAGAAGCTACAAGTTTTTACCAAAATGACTGTTTATTCCTTTTTAGATGAGTTTTCAGCCCTGTCCAGCTTATCTTCAAGGACTTTTAAAAGAAAAAGAAAAAAAAAAATTAAGCAGTGTATATTAGGAAGGTGGTGGGGAGGTGAGGGTACTGGATATACACACGATGTGGAGAAGGTCTCTCTTGCCTTTTCTAGAAATACATTCATCCTGAGAAGGCTCAGACATAGAAGTATCAGTATTCATGCTACATAAATAAGTATCACAGCTTAATCATGGCTATAATCAGCTTTACTAGCAGCAAGATTGACATGACTCTATTACATCTTCTGCATTTTATGAAAGAATACTTGTCCTGGGGTGACTCCTTAAACCAGGACATTATTTAAGGGTGTAAAGAGCAGTATAAAAATTATTCTCAAGAGACTTACAGGATTTTAAAAATTATAGTATTTGTTTATTGGTGATAATGAAATATTTGAAAGCTGAGCCCTTCATGACAGGTAAAAATAATATGATAATTACCTAATATAGACAGCAAATAACACAATCATGATTGTAATCTGGTTTAGTCCATGCAGGTAGCAATAGCATGGAAGAATATGTTTATTTAATACTTATTAAAATCAGGGGTCATTCTTGTTTACTACTTTAGGTTCTGATTCTGAGCGGCTTGTAGTGATAGATATAAATTTAGGGCTGAGAGGAGAAGACTAATAACCTCCTTCAAGCTGTTCCTAATGCAGCCCTGTGTGCAGCTGGCTTCCCTGCCAGGGTCTGCAGCTGAGTCATGGTCAGTGTGTTGTCCACCAGGACTCATTTCCAGGCCTGTGAGCCATCTCAGCACCTCTGTATTCTCTCTGCAATATTTTTAAGGGAATATTTCTTTTTTTGTTGTTGTTTTGTATCTTTTTTCTAATTATCCTTAAATTCTTTTCAGCTTTGAAATAATCAAGCAAAGTATATAACTAGTTTAGCAAGTGATGACCATTAATTTTGTCCAGAAAGGGATAGGAATAAAGAAAAACTACTGCATATATTTTCTGTTGCCTACTTGAGGGTGGAAAAAATGCTGACTTCCATACACAGTAGTTACACCATTAGCTTTTTAGGCAAGAAATGGACAAGAGAATTACCTCATGTTGTACAAATTGGGCTAGAGACTCCTAATCCATCAGAACTGTGGTGAGTCAGCTGAGGTCTGAGGACCATTGAGATAAAGTGGAGAATGGCATTGGCAACCTGAACTTCTGATAAACCTCCATTGAAAATTCATCCAAGGGAGGCACAGTATCAAAATCAGCCCATAATGGAGTGATTGTATTTCACATGTATTATTCCTAACACACAAAAGAGGGATGCGATGTTTAATGGAAACTAAGACTCTTGTTTTGAAAGGCCTCACTGTTACATCTGTAGCAAATTTTTGTGTTTAAGCTTCTTTTCCTGTAACATTTGTCCACTTTGCTGAGCTTCTTCAGGGAATAAGAGACAAAATCACTCTGCAGATTTTAATTTCTGCAAGAATACTACTCCCTTCATAGGACTGGTCTTTTTACCCAGGAGTCACTTTTGCCTTTAAAACTTCATTTCCCCAAAATGTTTGAAAAACTTATTAAACTTCTGGTTCTTATTAATTTCTTCCATTTCTTTACAGAAGCTACTCATTGGTGCATGTGATTGTACCTGCTCTTCATCAGCACCATGAAATGTGCTCTGAATCATCTCATCAGAAAACCCCAATGGATTGTTTCCTTCTATCTGGTCACTTTACTTTCAGCTTCTTTTTAAAGCTTATTCGTAGCACTGAAACGTTTCCACAAAATTATTGTGTGTTCATTAGACTTTTACCAATTCAGCTGCAGATGCTTGCAGAGAGAGAGAGAGAATTGCATGAATAAGAGCTTGAAGGAGGTCATTAGCCCCCTCTGTTCAGCCCTGAATTTATATCTATATCTTATATCAGATGGGAGATCTATATCCTGCAGTTTTCCATGTCCATGTTTCTAGGAGTACAAAATAGGCAAAAAAGCAGAACAAAAAGCTGGGGTAGCGGCAGCGGTGACAGCTTAAGCCAGGGAACACCTTGGCAGAGCAGGGATGTGCCAGATGTACTGTAGTGGATTGGGCAATGCTGCATACAAAGAGACGCAAATGAGAGCAGGAACAGAAAAAAGGAAATTTTGGTCTCTGATGAGACCTTCCCAGCGCAGTAATCCGTGTCTCTAAATATCCACATTGCCCTGATTTTATTTCTGCGTCTGCTACACAGCCAGCATCTCGGGAGGATTTCCAGGACGTGCGTGTCAGTAGCGTGACAGCACCAGGATTCCCGGCAGGATTCCGCAGGGCGGGGCTGAGGGCCGGCGGCGCCGCCTGGCGGCCGCTCCCGCCTGCTGCAGGGACAGCGCTGGGGGCGCTTTGGGGGGGCACCGCCACGGCCCGAAAAAAACCACAATACTTTAAAACTTACAGGATCTGCCGAACGTTGCATCCTGTTTGATCTTCCAAAAGGCAGTGTTCTCACAGGGAAAGAGCTAGCTGATATCTGCACCCTCCTCTCGACCCAATGACTCCTATTCTATTCTATTCTATTCTATTCTATTCTATTCTATTCTATTCTATTCTATTCTATTCTATTCTATTCTATTCTATTCTATTCTATTCTATTCTATTCTATTCTATTCTATTCTATTCTA